>OZ038455.1:7854908-7882822 GCA_964036195.1 Sphaerolaimus hirsutus | reverse complement strand
TGTACTGGGGCGCAATTGGAGGCGGCTAAAAAGGTGGTCATGGATTACAGGTGCGCGGGATTTATGGGTTTTTATACTTGGCGGACATGACACTTAGTATGGAAACCTGCCGTAACCCATCTGAGTAATGAACAGAACATTTTTACAGTTTTTTCATCATAATATTTCGTTTTCAATATGAAATAATTTATTACGAAATTTATCACACGATTTTATTAATTAAATTATGGCAGGATTCCTCGGGTTTATTTACCACGGGTGTCCCTACCGTAATCAGCTACCGTAGTGGGTTACGGTAACTACCATAACCCACCTTGATGGGCAGGTTCAGACCTGATTGCACTACTATAGAAATAGTGCGAAGAGACCGGAAATGAGTGGGACTCGAACCCAGGACCTCTCGCGTGGGAAGCGAGAGATCTACCACTGAGCCAAGTGACCACTCATCTCAGTGAGCACAAAATGCACTTAAATGGCGTTGCCAGCCAACACACTGAAATGTTCAGAATGAAGGCAATGCAGGAATGTAAGGTTAGGTAGTTGATCACTACCATAATCTAAAAAAACTAAAAATCTAAACTAAAAAGCCTAAGTCCAATGCCCTATGCCTAAACTTAAAATGGTTTGATGCCCTAAGCTTAAAATATGTACTTTGATGCTATCATTGTAAACGTAAGCCTAAGCTATCCAAAAAATAAACACACATTGACATATAAAATTACATTTATATGTTTATGGCAGTGAAAGATACCATAGTTCTATTTGGATGGTAGTTTTATAGTGCAAATCTACAGTAAAAATCTTATTCAGAAGATTATGGTGACATGACCAGGGTTGGCAAAATCTCATAAAAATGGAAAATTGGAGAATAGAAAAAATAAAAAATGAAAAAATACAATTTTTTTACAATTTTACTATGATTTCAGTAAAATTCGTTTTACTTAAATTAATCCTGGTCACAAACTAAAATAAATAATAATAATAAAATGGAAAATTGAGGAATAAAATAAAATGATACATGAAAAAATGCAATTTTTATACAATTTCACTCTCATTTTAGTTAAAAAAATTTTACTAAAATCAATCCTGGCCATGAACTAAAATAAATAATAATAAAATGGAAAATTGAAGAATAAAACAAGAAAAAATACAATATTACTACAATTTTAGTAAAAATAATTTTACTAAAACCAACCCTGAACATGACTACAGTAATGTTTTATTCAGTGATAGAGTACCATAACCTTATATTTGAAGAATTATGGTAGTGTATGATCACCATAACCTTTTATTCATGGGATTATGATAGCGAGTGGGTTATGGGCAGGGCCGTATCCAGGGGGGGGGCGGGGGGGCTGCAGCCCCCCCCCTCCCAGGGCGAGACCAGAAAGTGACCGGAAAATTCAACTTTTTCAACGTCAGCGTAAAAAATTTTGCGCGCAAGCGCGCATTCTTCACCAGACATGAGGTATATTATCATACGATTTGGTCCATGTGGCCGCAAATCGTTGTAAATACACTCAATGTTGTGTTTTTGCCGTTTTGTATGTATATTTACATACATATACAGCGTTCCATGGCGCTGACGCCAACGCCAATGGCGCCATGGCGTGGCGCCTACTAATGGCGCCAGCGCCATGGCGCCATTCCGCCACTACGTAGCTAAAATTTTAGGGGGGGGGGGGCTGAGCCCCCCCCCCCTCGCCTGCCTCCGTAAACAAGCAGCTCCCCCCGCTCAAAAATCCTGGATACGTCCCTGGTTATGGGAGTTATATTCAGTGGATTATGGTAACATTTTATTCATGAGAGTACAGCAGGTATATTCAGTGGATTACAGTAACGTTTTATTCATAAGAGTACAATAGCAAGTGGGTTACAGTAGGTATATTTGGTGGGTTATGGTAGGTATATTCAGAGGATTATGGTAACTGTATTCAGAGGATTACAGTAGTTTTATTCAGAGGATTACGGTAGTTTTATTCAGAGGATTACGGTAACATCTACCGTATATATTTCAGATTCTGAAAAGAATACGAAAGTCAATCTGATTACCATACAGGACACTCGTGGTGTATAACCCGATTCCTCGCATACTTTGCGGTCCGCGAAGTATAGTGTTCTGTTTTGTTTTTTATCATTTTTTTCGAAACTCTTGATCTAGATTCTCTTTTGGAAATATTGCTTTTCTACTTATTTAAGGTGAATGTTTGTTTTCCACAGGGAACACTAAAATCCGATCATCAACCTTTCCAGATCAGACAAAGTCGACCCCAACCTAACTGTGGACGAGTTATGGCGCGCCAAGAATGTGTACGATTCTGCGTTTCACCCGGACACCGGAGAGAAAATGGTTCTAGTTGGCAGAATGTCTGCTCAGGTGCCAATGAACATGGCCATTACTGGTTCCATGCTCACTTTTTACAAGTCAGTTGTTGTTGCATCTACATGCAAAGATGAATATTCCGCTGACTTATAGCTGCATTTTTTATTGCATAACAGTTGTTTGCTCATTTTCCAGTATAGTTTTCTCTGCAGTTGAGAAAACAACTGTTTCTAACAGTTGCACTGGCTGGGATCTATGACCACACCCAGGGAGAATGCTGCATGATTTTTTTACACTGCGTGACATTTGAGATTTTACAGTGTGTGGGAGTGCACCCAGGGTAGTGATGGAAAAAGCGCCAGGACTTTGGCGCCAAGCGCCAAAAGCGCCATGGCGCTTTTCCGAACCCCAGCGCCGAGCGCCAATGGCGCCAGAGCAAAATGGCGCCAAGCGCCAAAAGCGCCATGGCGCTTTTCTAGACTACGGCGCCAAGCGCCAATGGCGCCAGAGGTAGTTGGCGCCAAGCGCCAATAGCGCCAGCGCCAAAAAAATTTTGCTTCTCATATATGCAGCCATGTTAATGCACTGCTTTTAATTTGTTTTTGGCGTAAGATATAAGTCTACTGAAGTCACTTTTGTTATTTTTGTCTTGATATTTTACAGCTGGGTGTTTGGGCTAACTATAGCAAACCATCTGTAAAAAGTGCTAAGATTTTTAGGTGTTTTTTAAAATTACTTTTGGAATTTAGTAGTTTTTCCCCTAAAATAATTTTCAAATTTTCAAATGAAGTTTTCATTTTTTTGAATACTTTCGGTTTTTCTACTAGGATATTGCAGTTTCGAGTTTTGCTAGTCATTTTTGAACACATGATTTTGAGGTTTCAAATTTTGGATTGCCATTGTTGGAATGGCTTCAGAAAGTAATTCCACACCCTGTAAAATCAAGTGTCAAATGTCAAGAAGTGAATGTGATGTAAAATGTCAATCAAAATAAAAAAGAACTTATTTTTATTGAACTTTTGACATTTTGCATGGCACTTAACAAAGTTGTATTTACGAAATTTTGGATAATGTTTGTTACTTAACTTTACACTTTACAGGGTCCTTTGACCCTGCTTAAACAAAACTGCAAGGAACTAGCTCAGTATAGTAGTGAATGAGCTAAAACCTATGTGAAGAGTGTTACCAGTCCGCTGAATACCGTATTTCTGCCAATTACCCCCAGGGTTTATTTTTTCAGAGTGAAATTTTTGAGAGAAATACGTGAAAAATGCAACAGTAACCACCATTTATAAGTTTTTACAGCCTTATATAAGGATGAAGATGGTATAAACGATGTTCTAACATAACACAGTAAGTGTTTTGAATGTCTGTTATGCATTTCCCAGACCACAAACTCATAGTGCCCATTTTAAGGGTGGGGGTATTTCGAGGGGGGATATTTCGAGGAAATACGGTAGTCACATAAAGCCTTACATAATTCGGATCAGATGGGACAAGTGTTGAATACCGAAGCAATCACAGGGACATTGTTTACAAAGTAATCAAGAATAGGGTATGTTGATCCTGGAATACACTTACAGTAGCACATATACTTATGTAAATTAAATTTTACAGGTCTTTCTGCATAAAATAATAATGAATTTTTAGTACTTCTTGGCGCTTTTTTGGCGCTTTTTAAAACACTAGCGCCAAGCGCCAATGGCGCCACGGCGTCATAGCGCCAAGCGCCAAAAGCGCCATGGCGCTTTTCCAAACCCCAGCGCCAAGCGCCAATGGCGCCACAGCAAAAAGGCGCCAAGCGCCAAAAGCGCCATGGCGCTTTTTGCTTTGGCGCTAGCGCCAGGCGCCAGCGCCATGGCGCTTTTCCATCACTAACCCAGGGGTAATCGCAACCCAGATACCGCAATTGCCATAATCCCTTTCCTGAGCGATGCCACACCCCCACACAAATACAGATCGACCCCAGCCGTTGTCTTCTGGCAGTGGTTCAATCAAACGTTCAACGCCACAGTGAACTACACGAACAGATCTGGCGACTCGCCAATACCGCAGAAAGATTTGGCGCTCAGTTATGTCAGCGCCACTGGAGGCGCCCTGGTCACCGCTTTGGGTCTGAATCAAATTGTCAAAGTGTGTCTGGTCTTTTTATATTTATACTCGGCGGACATCACACTTAGTATGGAAACCTACCATAACCATCTGAATAATGAACCGAAAATTATACAGTTTTTTCATCGTAACATTTTCGTGTTTACTGTGGAATAGGGTTGGGAATTTCAAAATTGTCGGTTCCGGTTCTCGGTTCTCGGTTCCAAAAGATTTCGGTTCGGGTATTGGTTCTCGGTTCCTGAAAATTTTCGGTTCTGGTTCTCGGTTCGGTTCTTAAACTCGGTTCCGGTTCGGTTCTTTCGGTTCTAAAATGATCAAAATTTCGGTTCCGGGTAATGAAATAACCGGGTATCGGGTAATAATCGGCTGAACAACAGAAAAACAATATACCCAAGTTTACATGTGTAAGTATTTACATTGGTTGGATATTTCATACTACAGGAGCATATCACAGCTTATTATTTCATGGTAGAATGCAGAAATCGAGAGTTGTTATAATAATACTGGTATTTAAAAAGTGTAAAAGCAAACATACGTTTTCTGTACTCGCGTACTTTCAAAATGTACACAACTAAATGAGTACTGGTATTTTTTTCTGGAGGAAACATAAATGTATTTATGTAGTACGCGAGTGAGTATGTGTATTATTTTGAGTAGGGTTGGCCGATGTTTTTTTTTAAACGTTTTTTTTTAAAAAAAAACGTTTTTTTTTAAAAAAAAACATGACGTCCGAAATGTTTTTTTTTAAAAAAAAACATCGGCCGAAATTTTTAGTACTAAGCACTAGGTATTTTGCAAAATTTTTGCGCGCAAGCGCGCAATTTCACACACAAATTGACATTGGTGGTTGTTTTCATTGGTTTTGTTGCATTTTTAGTATCAAAACATCCATTTCTATGTGCTACCATGGGTGAATAAGCCGACATATGTTGCTGTAATATATAATATTGAGGTAATGTGCTTCCATGTACCTCCACAGTGTGTAACTTCACTCCCAAAGTAACAACCTCCTTTTATAACCTTGTTTGATCACCATTCCGTGCCAAACTTTACCTGATGTCACGAACATTCGACTATAAGGCGATATACGAACGATATGTCGACGAAAAATGGATATTTTTGACACAAATCACCACTTATAATGCTATCCCATGGCTCCACAGCCATTATATGGTCATATTTAACATCACAGAGTATTGCCAGTGTCTGATATACCTATATATGTTGACACTAGGTCATATCTGGGAGCTTTTAAAAAAAAACGTTTTTTTTTTAAAAAAAAACGTTTTTTTTTAAAAAAAACGTTTTTTTTTAAAAAAAAACATCGAGTTAAAAAAAAACGTTTTTTTTCCAACCCTAATTTTGAGTACAAACATAAATAACTTTTGCCAACTATGGTTAAAACTGCCACAAATTCAATGAAAACTACTACCAGTGATAATGTGTATACTGCAGCGACATTACGCCTTACAATGAAATCTACCATATCCCCAGGGACGTATCCAGGATTTTTGAGCGGGGGGGCTGCTTGTTTACGGGGGCCAGCGAACGGGGGGGGGGGCTCAGCCCCCCCCTAAATTTTTTCCCTATATAGGGACGGGAAGGCGTTTTGGCGCTAGCGCCATACATAGGCGCCACGCCATGGCGCCATTGGCGCTGGCGCCAGCGCCAGAAACCGCTTTATATGTATGTAAATTTGCATACATATACAACGAAAGTCACAAAAATGTGTTGATTTTGAAGAATATTGGTCTACAGGGAGCGATCCGCTGAAAATACCACGCGTGGGGAAAAGATTGCGCGCTTGCGCGCAAAATTTTTTAGAAAGATCGAAAAATATATAGGAAAATATGCATTTTCCGGGACTTTTTAGGTCTCACCCCGGGAAGGGGGGGGGGGGCTGCAGTCCCCCCGCCCCCCCCCCCCTGGATACGTCCTTGCATATCCCATCTGAATAAACGAACATACATAAAAAATTTCATCATATTTATCAAAGCAATTTGATAAATATGATGAAAAATTTTTATGTTTGTTCTTTTATTCAGGTGGGATATGGTAGATTTCATTGTAAGGTGTAATGTCGCTGGAGTATATGTGAAATTACACGCTCCCGCGCAATCATTTTGCAAACAGATGAATTTTACAATTCTGAACACGCACCAAGATGTTCAGCTGCTGTTTAAAGGCTTAGATGTAGGTGTTGAAAAAACGCTGTTAAAAACTTTAAGATTCCTAGAAAATTTCGGTTCTTTCGGGTATTTACTTCGGTTCCGGGTATGAGTGCCGGTTCTCGGTTCCGGTTCGGTTCTCAAGCTCGGTTCCGGTTCTCGGTTCCAAAATAGTGCTCGGTTCTCGGTTCGGTTCGGTTCGGGTCGGTTCGGTTCCCCAACCCTACTGTGGAATAATTAATTACGACATTTATCACAATTTTTTTCCCGCTCAATTATTGTAGGATTTTTCACATACTTTGCTTTCCGCCCAGTATAGTTAGTTTTTTTTTCGTAAAACAGTTTTTTTTATAATTTTGCAGTCGCTGCCACCGCTGATCGGACGTTTCGTACCTCTTTGTGCTGTTTGTGCCGCCAACGCGATTAATATACCACTAATGAGGCGATTGTTAGTTCATTTCTGCACTTTCCTCATGGGTTCAGTATGGGGGCTGCCTGTGTTTTAAAACATTTAAAAAATAAAATCCTTAAAAACGCTGGACATCCTTAATAGTAAGTTATAAAAAGTATGCAAATTTTTTTTCTATTTCTATGCCTCACATAACTCGAATAAGCCTTTTTGTTGGGCATCCTATTCACAGATTTACAGTATTGACTTTTCGGAACCCAACTATTTATCAAGACATAATGGCTTTTTTATTGTTTTAAAGTTGAGTTCTTATGTTAGGAAAGATATCCAGAGACCCCTTTTCACATGCATAAAGCTCATACAGCAATCGTGAAAATCATTTCCATTGTGATCCAGGGAATGGCAGAATAATGGCGTTACGCTGTTGGATTCTCCAACGGGCAAAAAAGTTGCCTCAAGTAAGTATGCAGCGAAATGGGCTGTCACTCAAGTCACGTTTAGCAGATGTCTTATGGCTATGCCTGGAATGAGTGAGTTACTCAATTGATTTGTTATTTGAGGGCGTGGGTCGGTGCACAAGTAAACCCGGTGCACAAGTAGCAAAAGTAGTATAAGGGCGCCATGGTGTGGCGTACTTTGGCGCCCTCAAATGGCGCCATTCCATCACCAATCATGTGTATGGTTGTTGTTTTTGGAGGTGGGGGTGGAAGGGGTTCAAAATTATGGGGTTTTTCAAGCTTTAGAAGGAAAAACAGGAGAAAAATCGCTAGATACGGGCGTGGGTCGGTGCCCAAGTAAAACCGGTGCCCAAGTACGCCCGGTGCCCAAGTATAAAGACCGGTGCCCAAGTACGCCCGGTGCCCAAGTAAAGTGCCCGTACTTGTGCACTTTGCTTGTGCACCGGGCGGCTGTTTACTTGGGCAACACTTGTGCATTACTTAGGCACAGTGGTTGCGTCTGGCCGGGTTTACTTGAATTGGAATTGGGGAATTTTCTGTTTTCTGTTTTCTGGGGAATTGGAAGTTTCATGAAATGTCATGAAAAGTGTCAAAAGTCATGGAAAATGCCATGCAAAATGGCAACTGAATTGCCGTCTTGCAGGGCATTTCTCATGACTTTTGACACTTTTCATGACATTTGACATTTTACAGGGCTTTTTACGGGGTCTGCGAAGTTGAATTGAAGTTGAATTTCCTTGAAATAACCCCTGGTGCCAGTCCAAAATCCTGTAAAATGTCAAATGTCATGAAAAGTGTCAAAAGTCATGGAAAATGCCATGTAAAATGGCAACTGAATTGTCGTTTTGCAGGGCATTTCTCATGACTTTTGACACTTTGACTTTTGACATCTGCGTGTTTCGGGGTATGTTGTATGAGAATAGCAATGCTAGGCGGCAGTGACGAAAAATGTGGCGGTGATGCTATGATTGTCACCGCCTAGATTCCGGGTGTCACCGCGACAAAATGGCGTGTCTTCACGGTGACAATCACTGCCATATAAATTGATTGGAAGTAGAAAGTGGAAAAAATTGCTCAAAAAGTTAAAAACAGCCAGAAATAGGTTAAAATATGAAAAATAGGTAAATATAAGCATGTGTATAGCTGAAAATAGTCATTCTGAAGGTGAAAATAGGCAAGATGGAGCAAAAATAGCAATTTTGAGTGAAACTTGTGGAACAATCACTAAAAGTACCTGCAGTAGTAAAGGTAATAAATAAAGGTGTCACCACTAGTGATGGAAAAAGCGCCAGGATTTTGGCGCCAAGCGCCAAAAGCGCCATGGCGCTTTTCCGGACCACTGCACCAAGCGCCAAGCGCCAATGGCGCCAGCGCCAAAATGATTTTGCTATTTTAGGGTACAGACGCAGTTCACGGTATCGTATATAGATATACCGTATTTGCTTGAATAATCCCCCTGGGGGATAATTATTTCGTCAGACTTTTTTGAGGGGGGATTATTCGAATGGGGGGGAATTATTCAAGGGGGGGGTATTAATATTTCGTCAAAGTTTTCAAGCATGTTTCTATCAACTCATTCAATGAAATATGCTTTATTGACACAATAATGTAACATTTTTGTTCAAATTGGGCACAACAAATTGATCAACTCTCTTCAGGGGGGGCATTATTCAAGGGGGGAATTATTTTTTCCTCGCTTGTCTTACAGGGCGGGATTACTTGAGGGGGGAACTATTCAAGCAAATACGGTATTCCGTATTATCATTCCGTTTGGGTTATATCTTCAATGAGTGGTATGGGGGACCCCCTCATCGCCCAGCTATAAATTACAGTTGCCACTCATTTATCCGTTTATCCCAGAAGCAAATGTTTGGCTTCCCCTGAATACCTTTCCCCCTGCAAATCAGACTGCAATTTTTGAGAACTAGTTTACCAATTTTTGCTCAATTTTCAGTTTTTTTTTGACTATTTTCACCTTCAAAATCACTAGTTGAAAAAGCCTTTATATCAAACCACTGCAACCCTTCTCCCAGACCCCCAACCCCGAAAAATTAGTTTTCAGCTGTCGCAGGGGGGGGGGTCAAAATCATGCATACATGCAGTGTGAAATCTCACCTTCAATGATCTATTAGCCCTCTATTATAACCTTGCCAAAATTCACTTAAAATCACAAATGTGTGACAAAAAGCAATTCAAATGGTGTACACAATGGGTCAACATAAAAACGAACGTTTTGGAAGCAATTACTGCTTATTATCCTATCCTATGGCTCCACAGTGATTCCATTGCTATATGTAACATCACAAAGCACTGCCGCTTGTCTGATTTTATACCTGTATGTCTCATATGTAAATTCTGCGCTTTTTTACTGTCTGGCGGTGGCGCTTTTTTGGCGCTTTTTAAAATGCTAGCGCCAGGCGCCAATGGCGCCACGGATGAATAGCGCCAAGCGCCGAAAGCGCCATGGCGCTTTTGGAACTAGCGGCGCCAAGCGCCAATAGCGCCACAGCATAATGGCGCCAAGCGCCAAAAGCGCCATGGCGCTTTTTGCTTTGGCGCTAGTGCCAGGCGCCAGCGCCATGGCGCTTTTCCATCACTAGTCACCACCACTAAAATAGCTGTCACTCACTGTCACCGCCAGAAATTTTGACCATTTTTTGTCTATGCTAGGCGGGTATGTGATCTGCACCGCTCCCATACGCTATCGCCCCCCTATCGCTCCCATACTTGTGCACCGGGCAGGGCGCTTGCACCTGCCCGGTGCCCAAGTAAACATCCGCCCGGTGCCCAAGTAAAGAGCCGCCCGGTGCCCAAGTACGGACACTTTACTTGGGCACCGGGCGTACATGGGCACCGGAAATTATACTTGAGCACCGGACGTACTTGGGCACCGGTTTTACTTGCGCACCGGCTCAGCGCCGCTAGATACATATGTAGATAGCTTGAGCATTTGGGGGTTAACCCAACCCCCTCCAACCCCCCATACTGAACACCTGCAATGCCCATGAAGACCCAGTGCTTAAGTGTGGGGGCTGTACCCAAGCACCGGGTCTACATTGGTACCTGACATTGTTACTTGTGCACCGGGTTTACTTGTGCACCGGTCCTGCGCCGTTATTTGATTGTAAAGCGTTTGGTTAACTTCCGTGCATATCACTTTCCCAATGTTCGCAGTCATCCCGCCGATCATCATGAATTCGTTGATGCAAAAGTCTTGGTTCGCGGTTAGCTCTACTTTACACCTTTACACGTGGTTAACGTTGGAAGCGTGCCAGTGGTATTTAACGTGTGCGATTTTCGTGACAAAAAAAATGCATGTTATAACAGTTCATGTAAACGTATTCACAAACAATAAATTTCTTCGTTTTTCCTCGTAAAAATCGCATGCTTGAATTATCATTGGCACGTTTCCAACGTGAGGCATAAATAAGTGCGCGTGCAAAGTGTCATGTCAATTTAGTATACAGTGTAAATTTATATTCATGCGAAACTGCCACCCCTAATGCATGTTTACATTGCCAATTCCTATGCTCACATTAAAAAAGTGCTCCTCGCAGCGCCGCGCTGGCCTGTTGTCGGCGCCGCTGCAGATCAGCATGGTGGGCCTGTTCTTGGTGTTCACCACGCCGCTGTGCTGCGCCCTGTTCCCGCAAATGAGGTCAGCTTTGAAGGGGTCAACACTGCCCTTGCAGTATTTTTTGGGAAACCGTTTGCTCAGAGCAGTTTTCTTCTGGTTGTTCAAAAAGTGTGCATAAATCAATCAGGGACGTAGCTAGGATTTTTGAGCGGGGGGGCGGATCGTATACGGAGCCCGGCGAACGGGGGGGGGGGCGGCGCCCCCCCCCCTTAAATTTGATCCCTGTGGTAAAGGAATGGCGCCTAGCGCCAGCGCCATTCGTAGGCGCCGCGCCATAGCGTCATTGGCGCTGGCAATGGCGCCAAATACCGCTGTACATGTATGTATTTTACATACATATACAGCGACAGGGACAGATTTTGAGTACTTTTATGTTCCAAACTATAGGTATCAATGAAATATAGTGTGGGTGACGAAATGCGCGTTTGCGTGCAAAATTTTTCCGTACTACCATCAAAATCGCTTTACGGAAGTGCCATTTCTGGCATATATTTTTGTCCGACCCGGGAAGGGGGGGGGGGGGGTATTGAGTGGCTTACTGCAAGTTTTGCAATCCTAAGCGTTACACCATAGTTTTGCAATACCAATCAGTGAACGTTTCAGCCATTGTTTTAAAGAATGTCTGTCATTATACCGTGTTTTTGCCAACCTTCTTCTCTCATTTATTTGGTAAAATAAGTAAGAAAAGAAGAAAATGTCATAACGAGTTAAATTTTCGATGTAAATCATTTTGAATTCTTCTGATCCCAACTCAATTCACAGCTCGATAAAAGTGACGTCATTGGAACCGGAAGTTCAGGCAGCTATCAATTCGCAACCGAACCCTCCGAAAGTTGTGTACTACAACAAAGGATTGTAATGTTGTTTGCGTGATGGACATAGGGAAATTATTATGTATATTTAGATGTATACACAAGATTATATGTAACAAAATTTTGTTTTATAAGTGGTTTGCTGCGCGCTGTCTTGCCGGGCTTGACCTATTCTACTATTGTATTTTATTAGACTTTTAAGCAACTTGAAAGTACTCTTGGAGTATTCTTCTATGAAAATGATGTTTCTTTAGGGATAGATAAACCTGTTGTTTAAACAAGGGTTTTTCAACCACCCAGATATTATTAGTGAGTAAAAATGTTTTGCCATGTCTACTGTGCACATTAGTGATTACTGAAAATTTCAGCTGTCTGTGGGTGAAATAAAAATGTTTATAAAAAAACGGTTTCTATGCCGTTACAAAAGCTGGCTATCCCTACTTTTCGACATTCTAAACCTCTAAATCTAATTTCTAATCAGACTTTCTAAGTCGGCTTATCAAGCGCGCAGTTGGTGTTTTAAGACCGATGTCAGTTCCTACATAGATTTAATTCTTTCCTCAATAGTTGGACCAGTTAACTTCCTGAAGAAAAAAATTCATTGATTTTTTACCGATCTTGTGTGCTTAAGTATGTAAGGATTTAATGCCTATCAGTGCAGCCTTTGAGGATTTTTGCTAGTTGCGGATGTCCTGGTGTTGGTTGAAGATGTAAAGTAGATAATCTTGTGTTCGGATGTTGTATAGCATTATAAATAACATGCTGTCATGGTACAAATTAATTTTTGTCAGATCATTGTAAATTGTTTTGTTGTGTCATTTACAACTTAAATTGAAATGCTGTTATTTAAAAGTATGTACTAATAATAATTTTGATATTCTGCGATGCTCAAATTCCCTAGAGATTTCTATCAAAAACATTTGAATAAACGTGTTGCCAAAACCAGTGAAATGCGCATGCTCAGTGAAATAATTTACCCTAGGTTTTGCAGGGTCAAGAAGAAGGGCGGTATAAAATGTTGTTGTTTTTTTCCACGATTTTCAGGTCTAATTAAATATTGTTATCTGGCGAAAAACATGATGAAAAGTAGTTGCCATCACTGTAAATTCTTCATGAATTGTTTACCACCTGAATGACTTAAATATCTGACAGCGCATTGGCGCCATCCGAAAAAGCTTCAATCCTGGGAATTTCAGTAATTTTCACACAGGGTAAATGATTTACACATGGAGCATGCGCGGACACTATGTATTTACATTCCATTTGGAAATGGGTTAATTCACCAGGTTGCTCAATTCACTGAGCACCGTTTTGATTGAATCGATGAAAAATGAGGTACATTTATGATCTATGCGTGGGAATTTTCGAGGCTTCAATCAATATACAGTGTTTCTCAGTGTCCGGGTTTAATATTTGTGTTGTTTAGTTGACGCGAATTAGCGTGTGTGGGCCCATTAGGTATGCCCTTTACATCTATGGCGCCCTCTTTTTTTTTGGGGGGGGGGGTGGTATTCAACCAGTAGTTGTCAAAATTACCTGTGAATAGAAAGGTAACTGAGGTCTGGGATAGATAGCTTAAGTGTTTCCATTAACTACCCCAGTGGCGCAAGCCGAAGGTCAACACCGACATTTTGCGACAAAACTATTTCATCAGGTGCCAGTTCCGCGAAGTGAGAAGTAAAATGGCAAAAGCGGAGTAAAATGGCAAAATGAAATGAAATGGCAGTAAATTGGCTAAAGCTTAGTATAAAAATAAATAATAATTTCTCTTTGCTTTTGCCGTTTTACTTCACAATTCACTTCGCTTTTGCCATTTTACTTCGCGTCTGCCGTTTTACTTCTTACTTTTCAATTTGTGGAACTGGCCCCAGATGTTATATTCACAAATGAGTATTAAGTGTGCAGATGTTTCTGTAATCTCGGTTATCAAACGCACCTCCCCCCTACAGAACTCCTCACACTCACACCCAACCCCCCAACATGTCCCTGTGTCGCGCGGCGCGCACCGGCACCGTGGTGCCCCTCCTGGCTCATGGTGTCCGCAGCCAGGCGCCCAAGACCACCGTGACGGCGGTGCGGTGCGCCGGCGGCAAGTACCCCGTACAGGAGTGGGGTTGGGGTTACTTGCTGCGGCAGAGGAGTTTGGGTAGGCCGATTAGCCCGCATTTGACCGTGTATAAGCAGGTGTGTGGGGTGTTCGTATTGGTGGGGGTTTCCATGGTTGTGCCCCCCTCTGGCCCCACCCGGTGGTTGGATAGATAGGAGATAACTTTAAGCGATATTTCGGGCGAAATTCCCAAAAATTGCTCCACATAAATAGTTAAATATTATATGTATTTATCTGGGGGGGGGGCTGGGTTTAGGGGGCAGTATCCAAAAAGTTTCCTTCGAGATAGATAACTGGGCAGCCCCCGGTACAGCTTGTATATTTGGGGGGTTGCCCCCCCATTGGAAACCCCTTAATACTGGCTTAGCTACGGTACCTTATTCACTATTGATGAAGCCCCTTTCTATTGCAGCCAATGTGGACGTGGACGGTTAGCGGCGGTCATCGCATCCTCGGCTGCGCCATGGGCGTCGGTGCGTTATCATAGGTGCACATATTTGTGGATTCAATGGTTTGGTTGAATGTCGATTTCGATCCCGGAAATTTTCAAATCTCGATGCCGATCACGAGAACTCAATCCTGATCCAGGGAGAATTTGAAAAAATTGGCCAAATCACTTGTTTGCACTGAGAAATCTGAACGGAAAGCTCCTCTGTGCTTTTGTTACACTTCTTTGGTATCCAAGTGTATTTTTCGACCTTGTTGTAACAATTAGAGAAAACCCGTTGAAATCCCGGTCCCTAAAATTCGATCCCGTTTGAACCCTACCAATTGATCAAATTTTAAATGTTACCGGTAAAATTACAGGGCACCAAAGACCTTGTAAATACGTCACATGTGATATAAAAACCAGACTTTGTCGCTCTAAAAGCCATTCGACACGATTCAATCGCCAATCAACTAGGGTTCAAACGGGATTGACTTTTCGGGATCGGGATCGGGATTCACTTTTTGAGATTTCGGGATCGGGATCGGGATCGGGATTGGGGTTTCGGGATCGGGATCGGGATTGGTTTTTTGAGATTTCGGGATCGGGATCGGGATCGGGATTGGCCGGGATTGGGGTCACGGGATCGGGATCGGGATTGGGATAGGCATTTTTCCGGGATCGGGATTGGGTTCTAGGGATAGAGATTTTGGCCATTTTTCTGGCATTCACAGTTGTTCATAAAGGTCTCAAAACACTGTTGGATGCCAGAAAAGTGGCATAAAATTGACGCTGGGGGTTTGCATCCACTTTTTTGCATGCAAAAACGTCATTATTTCACTTTTTATAATTTCCACTAATTTTTCCGGGATCGGGATCCCGGACTTGGGAGTTTCTCGGGATCGGGATCGGGATTTGAAAACTTTCGGGATCGGGATCGGGATCGGGATTGGTATTTTTGAGATTTCGGGATCGGGATCGGGATCGGGATTGGGGTTTCGGGATCGGGATCGGGATCGGGATTGGTAAATCCCGGAATTTCACGGGATCCGGGATCGGGATCGGGATCCCGTTTGAACCCTACAATCAACCCCCCCCCCCAGGTGCCCTTGTTGTCGCTGGCGGCGTGGTGGCGCTGCCGTTCACATTCACCGATCTGATCGACTACATCAAATCGTGGAATCTGCCCTTCGTGATCAAGGAACCGATCAAGTTCCTCGTCGCTTGGATGATCATTTTCCATTCGGTCAACGGAGTCAGGTTTATAGTGAGTTTGCGGTTTTGGTTGTCAGAATTTGTGTTTGCGGCTTTGTTTTGTGAACTGGTTATGTTTCCACGGGTTGATATTTCCACGGGTAAAACTCACTAATCGGGTTTGAATTTATTTGGGTTAACTGGAATGCATTATATTGAATCTCTACAAATTGCAGTTGACGAGCATATCATTCTGGTAAACTCGTATGCGTTCAAAACTGATTAATGGGTTTTGAAATTTCAGTTGAAAACCAGCGTTTGTGGAGCCGTTTTGTTTTTAACAACACGAGGAATGTTGATATGTTTCGTTTTTTTCCGACATCTGTAACCATATTTTGATTCTCCGATCCCAACTTTTAGATGTAGAAAGTCTTTTGAATCGATATTTGCTATTTTAACACAAAATACCTAACAATCCCTTCCCCTACTAGGGTATCGAAAATATTTTCAAAAAATTCAACTCAGGGCTACGACATGGCGCGCCTGCTCAACTCGGGCACGGCGTCGATCGTGCGCGGCTCGCAGCTCGTGCTCGCCACCAGCACGCTGCTCGCTTTCTTCGTTGTGTTCGTCGCCCCCTATCTGTGGGACAGCGGCGCGAAGGCTTAGGTGGTCGGTTTTGTTTTGAGCTGTGGTTGGATGTAAATGTGATGTGTTTGGGGTGTGGGCGGGGTCGAGTGTCAAGGCTGGCCAATCATCGATTGTGGTTTTTGGTTGTGTTTGGATTGAGGTGTCGTGAATTCCATATCAAACTTTCCAAAATATCATGATCAAACAAAGTAAGTGTACGTAGCTACGTCAGATTTTATATAGTTTAACTCGAAACAGAAATTGATGTTTACCGCATCAAACAATTTTGGATTTTCTTGACATTTCTATCGAAACCCCTCATCTATTTTACCTTTCGTAGTTCAATTAATACACGGGATTTGCCAACATTATAAATACTGTGTACAAAATCGGTTTAAAAGAATTGAAAATATATTTAGGGCCATTAATTGAAAAGAATTAACTGATGAGAACAAATGATGATCATTAGAACAAAATTTCACCGTTCACAATCCACAGATGGCTGTTCTTGACGCGGTAGCCCGTTCAACCAGAGAGAATGAAGTTTTGGTCATTTGTGTTATCAACAAAGACAACGCTTTTCGAAAGATCATTTTGTGTGATGGATTTTCTTTGTATTTAGGATGCTGTCTTTATTTATCCCCTGCGGTTTTGTTCGGCATAGCATTAAGGTGGTTTGGAAAGTCGTAATGTGATAAGAATTCGAATTTAATGAATAAAATTCCGATAATCTAAATTTTTAGATGTAATAATTGTTGAAATCGACACAAGTGCAAAAGCATGTGTATGATTCAGCCACTGCAGAGGTTATTGTCATTTGTGTTGTATTCGAGAAGTTTCTTGTGTTAAAATAGATAGCACGTTGACTCTGTCTATATTTACTGATACATGGATATCCTGGATAAAGTGTTTGGAATACTACGTTTGTGTCTACAATGAAATTCTTGATGTGCATTACTTTTTCATTTCGACGTCAAACTTTGCATGAAGCAATTGCGCATTTACCAAAACATAATCAAACAAACTATAAAAAAATACGTCAATACATCAAATTTCATATACTTTCACTCAAATCGTCAAATTGATTCCTATTAACATCCGTATTAAACAATAGCTATCCTTATCAACAACTGCAGAGATTGGTCAAAGGTACATAAATCACGCCAAAAATTCGCCTCAATCGCCGAAATTGTTCTAGAGGAGAAATTAAGACCGTAGTGGAGGATCATCGTCCCAAGTCCGGGTGGTCCATGCCCTTTTCTTCACACTGAGAGTGATAATGTGTGGTTGGTAATTTTTAGATCGTTATTTTGTGTGGGAGAATACTTGGGAAAATTTGCTTGACACTGCGCATGATAATTGACAAATTTGTATGACGTTTTACATGACCTTTAAACTTTACAGGGCTCGGGACTGGTAGCTGGTGCCAATCTAAAACCCTGTAAGATGTCAAACTACCGGACTAAAATTAAATTTGACATTTAACAGTGCCTAAACATTATATGACTTCGGAACTCCATGACATTTGACAGGTTCCGGGAGGTGGCCCTTATTCGTACATCTGCATACGCTGAACAAACTGCAAAGTGAACCTGTTGCGAAAGGTTGTTCGAACCAGTGATGGTCAGCGCGAATGCATGGTGCTGTTTCGCTCTGGCGCCATTGGCGCTGGGCGTCTGAAAAGCACCAGGGCGCTTTTGGCGCTTGACACCAAAATCCTCGCTTTTTACATCACTAGTAGCATGTTCAAGATAGCGCACTGCACGCTTTGCCCTCGGTCTTAGCGCTGACCACTAGGGTGGCAGAATTAACCGTACAGCGTACTGCCACTACTCAAGATTTACCGTACTGTATATTTTACCGTCAAATGGAAAATTGAAAGTACCGTACCATGTGCCGCAAAGCCGTATCAGCCACCTTACCGGTTGCCCCCCTCACTAACCACCCGATCTACAGCGACCAAGCACGTGACCACCGAGAACAGGTCCTTCCTGTTGAACAAGTCGATCGCCTGGAAGGTCTGCTCCTTGGGCACGCCGAACTTCATGGCCGCGTTGACGAACGACTCGATGTTCGCCATGCACTTGAAGTTCTCGTGCTTCAGCCCCGTCGACGCTTCGATTTTCTTGACGCTGCCCGGCGCTATGCCGTTGATGAATCTGGGGGGGGGTACTGTTGTTCTCTGAATGTTGGCGCTGCACGCACTAGTTTACACAACGATTTGATAAACAAAGATCAATTTTGAAAGGCATTTGAGTTTACTTGAATTATGTGTTCGTCAACTGGAGTTGAAGGAGAGTAAAATTTATTCGATTCAGTAAACTAAAATGCGTTCAATTTTGATTTATTAGTTTACAATGTGAGAAATTTCATTAGTAAACTAGTGTGTGCAGCGACATTCATTAGTGCTTCGTCATGTCATGAACATCGTACTTTAAGTTTTACTGCTCTAAACCGTCGCTAAAATTCGGTCTTGGGACCATCGAGTAGAAAATCCTAATCGCGTTTTTCGAGGTACGCCTGAATGTTGTATTTTTACGGAGCTGTGAAAAATAGCATCGAGTCGGCGAAAATTTAAAAAGTAAAATAACATCTACAAATTTGATAAATTTGAACTACCGTATTAACTCGAATTATCCCCCCCCCTTGAATTACCCCCCTCGAATGTACCCCCCCTCAAAATGGGCTGGGAAAATAATAAACCCCCCCCCTCGAAATACCCCCCCTTCGGAATGATGTACGTCATGTATGCAATGTATTTACATGAAGTATATCACAGTTAATTTGCATTGCAGCTACACATAGACTAGTTTGTGTAGCTATCTACGTTTTTATGTCCAAATATATCCTGTTTGGACACATTTATTACCTGTTTTGGGTATGCAAATGCCTACTATTTACTACGATCCTTACGAAAATTTCTGACGAAATAATAAAAAAAACCCTCGAATTAACCCCCCCCCCCTCAAATTTTGCTGGCGAAATAATAAACCCCCATGGGGGTATTTCGAGGTAATACGGTAAAATTACAAAAAATTTGCTTCACATGTCCTTGATTGTAGATAATAACGGTCAATTTCGTGAATGCACAGACCCAACAAAACTGAAATGTTCTCGACTAGTGATGGTAAAAGCACCGGGAAAAATGGCACCGCGCCGGACCGGCACCTCTGCCAGACCTCAGAAAGGGCACCTGGCACCCCTAGTGGCCCCGCACATTCGGAACCGGAGTTATTCTGAAAAAATGGCACCGGCACCGGCAGGGCACCTCTGAAAATGGCAATGGTACCGCACCAGCATCGGCACCGTTGCCCCGGTGCCTTTCCATCGCAATTCTCGACCAAACAAATAAATAGCTAGCGCCTACAGTACAGGAAATACCTGCCACTGAATGTATTTTACCATTTTTTTGTCTGGTTAATATTAGCGTAGGTATATTTTTAGTGCATTGATGCACTCACTAGTGATGTTAAAGGCACCGGGAAAAATGGCACCGCACCGGCACCTTTGCCAACGCATGGAAAGGGCACTTGGCACCCTGGGGCACCGGCCAGAAAATGGCACCGCACCGCACCGGCACCGGTGCCATTCGGAAATAATGGCACCTTCACCGGCGGGTTGCCGGTGCTAGCACCGAAAGGCACCACACCGGGCTGGAATTTCCGAAGTAAATATCGGGCAGTTTCTCAGTGGCCACACCTTCGGAAGTGCATATTTCCATGAATTTTCAACCGATTTTGATGGTTGAGCACTTAAAATGATCAGAATAATGTGGCGATCACTTTTATGAAGCAATTACAATGATTACAAATGAAAGATAAAATATTTAATTCACTAGAAAGCCCATAGCCACTATTGTCTACTGGTGCCAATCCCAAGCCCTGTAAAGTGTAAAGTAAAGTGTCAAATGTAAAGTCAAATGCAAAGTAAAGTGTCAATTGTCATGCAAAGTTCAGTAATAAAATCTTTTCTTTTTTGTTTTGATTGACACTTGACTTTGCATTTGACTTTACACTTGACACTTTACTTTACACTTTACAGGGCTTGGGACTGCCCCCTGATCAGGAGTTGTTGCTGTACAGAGAATGGGACTATCTCTGTCATAAACTGACAACAATTTTTGAGCAAAATGTAAGAGAATTATAAAATCTAAAAATGATTTAAAATTCAACAAAATTTTAGATTCGCTCAACAGATCACATATCGGGTATAATGGATATTTATATTCAGTAGGTATATTTATTTGATGGCATATTTACAAAATAGGCAAAAAATGGTTGGGTAAATATATCGTTGTTTTTTTGAAATATGAAAAAGCACATACTATGGACAACATTGCACAGCACATGAAGCCTTAGCCGGTGCCTTTCCCGGTGCCTTTTACTTTGGCGCTGGTGCTAGCACCTTTGGCACCGGCAAAAAAAATGGCACCGCACCGGCACCAGTGCTATTCTGAAAAAAATGGCACCGGCACCGGCATGGCACCCCTGAAGATTGCAATGGCACCGCACCAGCGCCGGTGCTGGTGCCCTTCGGTGCCCAGCACCGGGGCACCGGTGCCCCGGTGCCTTTACATCACTAGCACTCACTTGCACAACTTGACTCCCGTTTCCAACTGGTCTTGGAAATTGTTCTCGCTGCCGTCAGTGTCGAAATCCTCCGCAATTACCGTTTTAATCCATTCCAACGCTTTGTGCGCCACTTCCTGATCGAATTTGCCGTGTTTCGCCTGTGAAAATGATTTCAGAAAAATGTGAAATTGTGACCATTTTTCATGGAATTTGATCGAAAACTCACAGCTGGCATGTCGGTGGCAGTGGAATTCGGCGGGAATTAGTTAAAAAAGATGGAATAAAATGCCTAGAATGTGTACCTGTAATTCGAATGAGAATACTTTCTATTTTCTACCGGAAATTATTTTTCTGTGTCTATAAAATAACGTTTTAAATGAACCTAAACGAGTGGGCACTAGTCGCTCGATCCACCCACAGTATCCGTTTGATGGAGGGGAAATTTTCAAATGAATTTCGAGTGCCGTCGGCGAATAGCGCTGCGGTGCCTAGACACAGTGCCCACCCTCTAGACAAATACGAAAGTGGGGGAAACAAAAATAGACAAACAAACAGTCTTGAAGTTCAACTTCTGTATATTCGGCTGACCGCATAGTAAGCGTCCGAAATTACTTATGTCTTAGTCGATGACGTGCGAGCTGGATACTTATGCGCGCACTTTCACAAAAAATTTTAAGAGAAAAAGGCGAGTCTCGTGTACGAATGACGAATGTTTTTTCACAAAATTATTTTACCGTAAATCCTCGAATAAGTCCTCCCCCTCGAATAACTCCCCCCCTCGATTAACTCCCCCCTGTTAGCTGACTGAGGAAAAAATAACTCCCCCCTCGATTAACTCCCCCCCACTTTATGCGTGGAAAGACGTACATGTATAAACATGTTGTAAATGTATGTGTACATTAAAAAGAATGTGTTCTTTTGCAGCTGATGTTCACTAGCATTGATTCAATTACAATAAATATGGATTTATGCATGAATTTAACCCCATTCATACAGTTTATTGATCATGCATTTTGCTCAATATGCTGACGAAATAATAACTCCTCCCCTCGAATAACTCCCCCCTCGAATAAGTCCCCCCTCAAAAAATTCTGACGAAAAAATAACTCCCCCGGGGACTTATTCGAGGATTTACGGTATTTTTATTCTTGAATAATTTTGATTTTATTAACGATGACGTCATAGTGGAGTGTATCCTTCGGGAAAATGCATAGCATGCTGTCCACGTAGTGTTTTTAACTTTGTGAACTAACAAAACCACCAGCTATGAATTATGATGATTCACTATGGTTTTGGTGCAGAAGCACGTAGGCACATTTTTTCATGATTGTACAATCGACCAAACCGTTGCCCCCAAACTGCAAGCTTCCCCCTTGTTGAAAGCTTTTTTATATCGACCCTTTTTTATTGCGCCCAGCCACTTCACAACGACCAAATATTGTGTAGCTTCTGGGCCGGTGCAAAAATGCTCTACTTCTCTTTTGAGCTTACACCTGCTCACCTATGCGGATGCTGTGTTCAGGGGTGGGATTTGAGTAGCCCGATAATAATTCTTGGGTAACCCGATCCAAAATCTTGTAAATGCCTGTGTTGGCTATTTTACGCGATACAAAGTTGGTCTGAATGCGAGCCCGCAAACTAGTTGACAAGTTGTGCACTGCATTCATGGAATTTGTGCAATTCTCTTAGTATGCAATCAGTGCTAGCACTGTCGGTCAACTAAAAGATCAAACTGTTGTGTTGTCAACTAAATGATCAAACTGTTGCGTTGTCAACTAAATGATCAAACTGTTGTGTTGTCAACTAAATGACCAAACTGTTGTGTTGTCAACTAAATGATCAAACTGTTGTGTTGTCAACTAAATGATCAAACTGTTGTGTTGTCAACTAAATGATCAAACTGTTGCGTTGTCAACTAAATGATCAAACTGTTGTGTTGTCAACTAAATGATCAAACTGTTGCGTTGTCAACTAAATGATCAAACTGTTGTGTTGTCAACTAAATGATCAAACTGTTGTGTTGTCAACTAAATGATCAAACTGTTGTGTTGTCAACTAAATGATCAAACTGTTGTGTTGTCAACTAAATGATCAAACTGTTGTGTTGTCAACTAAATGATCAAACTGTTGTGTTGTCAACTAAATGATCAAACTGTTGTGTTGTCAACTAAATGACCAAACTGTTGTGTTGTCAACTAAATGATCAAACTGTTGTGTTGTCAACTAAATGATCAAACTGTTGTGTTGTCAACTAAATGATCAAACTGTTGCGTTGTCAACTAAATGATCAAACTGTTGTGTTGTCAACTAAATGATCAAACTGTTGTGTTGTCAACTAAATGACCAAACTGTTGCGTTGTCAACTAAATGCACACACATGCCAGCTGACAGTTGACAGTACTTTCATTTTTTGGTTGTCAACTCGTGAGCTAGGTATCCGTTATTGGCTCTGGCTGCCCGAAAATTCGTTTTTGGGCAAATTAAATCAGTGCACATAGACTACACGGAACCTTTGCTGCCGCCGCTACTGGTAAAATTGTCCTTTGGTTATGTTTTCATTTGCACCGACTCTGTATCCGTATAAAAAGCGCTAAAGTAGATTGACTCGAGGCTAACGCATCGAGCGGTGCAGGTAGCATTAGAAAATATATGGGCGATTTATTTTGAACGATATCAGACAATATAATATATATTTTTTCCGCGATTTTCTTTTTGAGAGATTTTATGAGATTAGTAAAAATATCCCATTTATATATTTATATTTATTTATATTTTTCTGGCTCTTCTCAGTGAAAATTAATTTTATTTTTATTTATTGCAAGATATTCTGAGATTATTTTAATAATATTTTCTCAAAATCACCCAATTTTTCCAATGCCGAGTGCAAGATGGAAGTGCAGCCCGCCCCATTGAACGGTGGCTTGTGCCACTTTGCGCACTGCTCTGCATAGCCGGGTTTGGGATTTGTTTGTAATTTGACTGACCTTTGCGCAGTGCGCAGTATTGGCAACCCGCACACTAGTTGACACACGTGTGTCAACTGGTCTGTGTCAACTCGGATTTCGGCCTCACGTGTTGCAGAGCTATCTCCAAATGCACATGCGGCTAGGGTTGGGACGATATGACTTTTTGATATCGATATTCGATATTCGATATTTTTTTCTGAAAGTCGATATTCAATATCGATACGATATGGACCCTCGATATTCGATATCGATACTCGATATGAAAATATGCTCGATATTCGATATCGATATTTCGATATTTTCGATATTTTAGTACAGCGGGGCATATTGTATTTCCATTTGGACACAAACATGGTTGATAATCTTTTTAAATGAGGCTCACAACAGTTGAAATGAGGTAATGAAAGAAAAACAGGATGAATCAAATTATATAAGGTGAAAAATTATTAAGCAAACACTTCAAGTCATACTTGTGACTAGGGGTTGCTGGCTTTTTACATTTTTAAAAGGTTGGTATTTTAAAATAAACAGCCAAATTTTTTAGGCATGCTGCCATGCAAAGGTTTGGTGAAATGGTTTCCTTGTGAAGCAGTTTGCTGTGTTAATATCATATATTTTGTAAGGATGTGTATACATTACCCTTGATACCCTACTTTTGATAGCTCAATATGAAAATAACATGGCATTTATATATGATATATTACTTTGTGCACTCATAAGCATACGTGTTTGGCTGCAGCATGCACTTTTTGTTGGCTTCAGCCATTTTTTATGGGATCACAAATACCTCAAAAAGAATACCAGAATATCGAAAAATATCGAAAAAATGGTCGATATTCGATATCGATATTCGATATTTTTTCAAAATTTTCGATATCGATATTCGATATGAAAAAATGGTCGATATCCGATATTCAATATTCGATACGATATATCGTCCCAACCCTACATGCGGCAATGTTGAAGAATAAATATGACGGCAAGTGCATTGGAATAACGCTTTGCAACACATTGAAGCCGAAATCTGAGTTGACACACATGTGTCAACTAGTGTGTGGGCCGCCATTATGGTGCAGGGCCGCTTTTTGAGGTGCAGTTACAGCAGAACGACAAATAAAAGGTGAAACAACAAATAAAACGTCACCTAAAAGATGATCATTTTCATCTTTTCAAGTTTTTTTTAAAAAATTCATGTTTCATACTCCATTTTTCGCACACATTTATTATGTGCGAGATGTGAAGATCGAATTTGAATGAAAAGGTTGGGTGAAAAATGGTCCTCTGACAAATCAATTTCACGTTGACGCCCGAAACTCAATCTGTCGATTGCATGCAATCATCGCTTCACTTTTTTATTTGTCGCTATGCTGTAACGCCACCTTTAACCGACGGCAATTTTGAACCAATATTCGAGTCTCTGATTATTTAGATTGATTGAAATCAGGCCATCCAGAACTCGCTTGACTTGGACGAATAACTCGCGAGAACAGTTTATTTATACATGGCCATAAAAATCCCATAAATGTGGAAAAACTTTCACATAGAAATTGAAATATAGCGAGCGACATTCAACTGCGGCGCTTCGGCGCGGCAAAGCCAATGTGATTGATTTTTGGCTTGAGGTAGACCATGTCGGGACCAAGTTCCTCATTTTCGTAGTCGCTTTGAACGTCGCTGAACAACTTGTCTTCATAATATTGTGTTGGTGTTGGTCTAATAATTAAACCTTCTTTGAGATAAATATGTTGTAAAAAAACCGACCATGTTGAGGACTACCCAGATGTTTTAGCTCTGACATTTTCAACGTTTGGGACCCTCCCGACTGTTTCTTTCTAGCCAAATTTATATTAGGGTCGAAAATCTCGCCAGGATGTGGTGGCGGTGCCAGGGGCGAGATTTAATAAGTTCGATCAATAATTTCGGCCAACCCGGAGCACTCTATGTACCGTATATCCTCTAAAAAGTGAGGAAAAATAACTACTCCCCTCGAGTAACTCCCCCATAGGAAAGACGTCACATGTATTTATGAAAAACGTTTTCTGTAGAATAAAGGTATAACAAGGACCTAAATATTCTGCAGTTGGTGTTCACTAATATTTATTTTATTGCATCAATTGTGGAAATTGTATTCAAACTTATGATCTATGGAACTTATTTTACCCCATTTACACAGTAAATTAACCACGCATTTTTTTAAATCTGACGGAAAATTCACCCCCCCCCCCCCGAATAACGCCCCCCTTTGTAAAACTCCCCAGTCAAAAAAGTCTGACGAAAAATAACTCCCCTGGGGACTTATTTGAAAATATACGGTATTAAAGTAAAATCCACCTTTTCCCATCAGCGTACAATTTGATAACTACCTCAAACACTAAAAATGGGGTTGTCGAAGGAAACTAATCGGGTAAATTAAATCTCGCACAAGATTTGATAGAGAATATTTCTTGTCAAAGTCAACGGTTTTGCGTCCGTTCGATGGGCTGTCGTTCGAGAATGGATTCCTGAAGTCGATCGGCCGTAGTTTGTCCTGTTTGCGATAAGTTTAATGTATTTGCAACCTTGAGTTTTTTTAAAATATTTGTATAGGTATATCATCGTGTGACCCATACCCCACCCCAGTTAAGCGGGAATTAGAGCTCAGCGTCGATTCGACGTGAAATGATGACGTGAAATGTTGTCGTGAAATTAATTACACGAGTGTGGATCATGCTACGGGTCTACAATTTTCTAAGGATAATGTATGAATCAATACCTTAATCGTGTCCAATACTGAGTGTTATCAGCCACAACTAGAGCGAATTGAAAAATTCAATTTTTATCATTTCACGTCACAGTGTCAGGGAACAACTTGACATTTCACGTCAGACTGCTGCTTGCAATAGTCTGACGTGAAAAGTCAAGTTGTTCCCTGACACTGTGACGTGAAATGATGATGACGTGAAATGATAAAAATTGAATTTTTCAATTCGCTCTAGTTGTGGCTGATAACACTCAGTATTGGACACGATTAAGGTATTGATTCATACATTATCCTTAGAAAATTGTAGACCCGTAGCATGATCCACACTCGTGTAATTAATTTCACGACAACATTTCACGTCATCATTTCACGTCGAATCGACGCTGAGCTCTAATTCCGGCCTTATGGAAATGGCAACACGAACGAACGGTCACCTTAAGCTGCGTTTACACTGACACGTGTGACGACAAAATTTTTTTGGGCTTTCAACTTTCGTTATGTGACGAAAATTGAATATTTGTTGTGTCAGATACCTAGATCTCGATCACTCTTTTTGCCTAGGACAAACATAAATTTTTATATATGACGTGATCATACACAATAAAACAAACAAGAAAATTTGTCGTCACAAGTTGTCGGTTCGAGTTGTTCCCGGGAGCCTCGTTAACGAGGCTCCCGGGAACAACTCGAACCGACAACCTGTGACGACAAAAATTTTGTTCTGTTTTATTGTGTATGATATCGTCATATATAAAAATTTATGTTTGTCCTAGGCATAAAGAGTGATCGAGATCTAGGTGTCTGACACAACAATTATTCAATTTTCGTGACATAAAGAAAATTGAAAGCCCAAAAAGTTTTTGTCGTCACACGTGTCAGTGTAAACGCCGCTTAAACTGTTTCTTGCACCAGGGGGCAGTCCCAGACCCTGTAATGTGTAAAGTAAAGTGTCAAAAATGTCATGTACAATATCAATCAAAACAAAAGAGATTTTTTTACTGATCTTTGCATGACATTTGTCACTTAACTATACATTTGTCACTTAAATTTACATTTGTCATGACAATTGACACTGCATTACATTTTACACCTTGCTAAGTCTGGCATTGGCATCAGATTGTTATGTCACCTCTGAAAACTGCAAAAACCCGGCGGGTTTGCAGAATTGTCCACAGCACAGTGGGATCCAAACTCACCTTCCTACCTTTCTTATTAATCATATTAATATCCCCCGTTGCATCATCATAATCTGAATGTTCCAGCGTTCCGCTTAACTCCTCTATCGTCTCTGGGATGTTTGCATCGGGATGAATTTTGTAGCCATGCCTGAGGTAGCCGTCACATGTTGGAGTATTTAGGT
>OZ038455.1:7780117-7854708 GCA_964036195.1 Sphaerolaimus hirsutus | reverse complement strand
AGTGAACTATATATACATTTATACTTAAAATTTTTGAAATTTTACAATTTTTGGACACCCACTTTTGCTCACAAATACCTATTGCATGCAACTTTTGCTGAGTAATGGAAAAATTTGTCACGCGTTTTTCATGTTTAGGTCTAATTATCACATTTTTCTGGCCTTGCATGCAAGATTCTGATTTTTTTTGTAAAATTACTGTAAAATTTTTGTAAAATGGTCCCATTTTATTATTTTATTATTATTTTGGAATAAAATAAAATAAAATAAAATGAAACAAGAATAAAATAAAAATAAAATACATTTTTATACAATTTGTATACAAATGATTTTTATAAAACCAACCCTGCTCGTGAAGTGCACTGAAGCGGGTGGAAGTGCCTCTCGTGATCGGTATGGTACTCATTAGAAAATCAGAGAATCGTTAACGTGTTGCCTAGTGCACACGATATTGGTAGATAAACCAAAAGCATGGGTATTGTATAAAGTGAAACTACAGTATTTGCTTGAATAGTTCCCCCTTGAATAATTCCCCCCCCCTGGAATAATCCCCCCTGTAAGACGACTGAGGAAAAAATAATTCTCCCCCTCGAATAATTCCCCCCTTAAAAAGTTTGATCAATTGTTTGTGCCCAATATTTACAAAACTGGCACGTTCCTGTGTTAGTAAAGCATATTTCATTTAATGTGTTGATAGAAACATGCTTGAAAGTTTTGACGAAATAATAATTCCCCCCTCGAATAATTTCCCCCTTGAATAGTTCCCCCCTCAAAAAAGTCTGACGAAATAATAATCCCCCAGGGGGATTATTCAAGCAAATACGGTATTCATGATTTTGCTCCATGCTGCATGTTTTACATACATTGCATGATTCTTTTACAGCTTGAAGCTGGGGAATTAGTGTTAGGAAAATAGTAGTGGTAAAATTTTTTCCCATTTATATTTGCTATGGAAGAACAATTTAAAGTGTGGAAATTTACTTTGTGCATATGTATAATCGTGTCAGCTGCATTATTCACAGCATTTTCAAAACAGGTTGATCATTTCATCTCAGATCTCAGTGTATTCGTTTTTATCATTATTTTTAATAAAACTGCATGAAACTCATTAAACCGTTCCGATATCAGGTTCAATTGCGTATACAATTCAAACAGGGTGACATGCAAGGTTTCACATCAAACACAATGCTAATTCTGGGAAAAATGGCAAAAAACACTGGAAGTTCTAGTGTGAACATAACCGAACAGAGGCTGCCGGATAATTCAGGGAATAGAGATCACCCAGTGAAGCCATATGAAGTGTTTGTGAGTTACCATATTTCTTCTAAGAGAAGGGCACACCTCCAATAGAATGCCACCTCCTATAGGACGGCAGGCTTTGGCACTTTTTTCCACCCACTGAAAAAATAGAAGGCAGCCTCTAATAGAACGGCACCTCCAATAGAACCGAGGATTGAAATTCCATTGAAAGAGTGCCAAAAGACAAAGGCATTTTTTCTAAGTAAATCCATACAAGGGGCCAGATTTAATACTCCCTACAGATTTGTAGGGTAGGGCGTATGCCCGATAGATTTTTTTAAAGTTCAGCCGCATCGACGCACATGCACCGAGAGCAAGGCGGTTCGTAAAATACACGAAACTATCCCTTAAAGTCGCCGATATTGCAATATGACGTATATCGCTTCGATTTTGGCCCGGAAATCACGATTTCGTCACGATTTCTTAGCCGTCTGCCAATTCGTTTTTTATTTTATTTTGTCGGGCGGGTTACTCGCATAAGTATCGCTTTTATACGCTCGTGCATGCATTTCTTTCTTGTCGCTGCCCTCATGGTTTCGGTTGCAGACAGTGAACACTAAAAAAGTGACCACCTGACTACACAAAAGCGCGACCTATGCGAGTAACCCGCCCAACAAAATAAAATAAAAAACGAATTGGCAGACAGCCAAGAAATGACGAAATCGTGATTTCCGGGCCAAAATCGAAGTGATATACGTCATATTGCAATATCGGCAACCTTAAGGGATGGTTTCGTATATTTTATGGACCGCCTTGCTCTCGGTGCATGTGCGTCGATGCGGCTAAACTTTAAGAAATCTGTCGGGCGTACGCCCTACCCCACAAATCTGTAGGGAGTATTAAATCTGGCCCAAGGTGTTCAAAAAGATGATGGTAGGGTTGTTTTCATATTTGGTTATGTCTAAATTCATGCTGTGATATAAAAATGTACTCAAGTTGAATAAAAATAACATTATTCAAATGGAAAATATGAATTATTAATACAATAACATGCCATTTTTGTTCAAATTGAATGTAACAAATTGATCATATGCCTCAAGGGGGGAATTATTTGAGGGGGGAATTATTTTTTCCTCGCTCATCTTATGGGGTGACTTATTCAAGGGCAAATTTTTGAAGCAAATATGGTAGGTCTTTTGAATGAAGCAAAGGTCCCCAGCAAATGAAGTCACAATTTCAATAGAAAACCAAAATGACCAAATCATTCAATATCTCCTGCAGAATTCAACACATCACATCACGTTTCGCTACCCGCACAATCACGGTGTGGGAAATGCAATGATGATTTATAGCAGTTTATATGGACTTTCCAGGCTCAATAAAATGGACCCATTTGTGGACATGGACCACAAATCAATGTTGTATAATTGGTTTGATCTGAGCATACCTCTGTTGAAAAAGAAACCAGTTAAGTAGGTTTCAATACGTAGAAAAACAATAATTAACAACAGTCCGAATTGGCAATAAGAAACTTGAGTTCCCACATCATTCAATACATATGCCAGGTCAATTTCAATGATAAATCTGGCCTTGAAAGACAGATTAAACATAGTTTAAAACGCTTGTCCCAACCCAAGTGAGCAATCGGATTTTGTATAAAAAAATGTGTGGGCCATTTACACAATCTACAAGGGGTTCAGGCGGCGGATGGCCCAGTCGATTTTTAGGCAAATGTTTGGGCTACTTGTTAGTACTGCCCAAGTTTCCCAGGGTGCCCGCAGTCAGGCACAAAAATCAATCTTATCAGAATTTTTAAAGTGTCCCAACTCAAGTGAACATGGGTTTATATCATGCATACAGCGTGGAAATGCGCGCTTGCATGCAAATTTTTTTAAAAATACCGTATTTACTCGAATAATTCCCCCCACTTGAATAATTCCCCCCCTCGAATAATTCCCGCCTGCTAGACGAGTGAGGAAAAAATAATTCCCCCACTTGAATAATCCCCCCCACAATGATGGAGAATAAATAATGCACATTTATTAAAAAGACAATCGATAAATCAAACCAAGCAAAATAGCAGTGCCTCGTTTGATTCATCGAATACAAATGCAGCACATTCATTGTGTAAGGATGCAAGGAATGTGCACTACGAATGGAAATTGAACGTACATCTGTATGTTGTGTGACGGATAAACATACTTGAAAATTTTGAGGAAATAATAATTCCCCCACTTGAATAATTCACCCCCTTGAATAGTTCCCCCTCAAAAATGTCTGACAAAAAAATAATTTCCCGGGGGAATTATTCGAGTAAATACGGTATGTCAAAATAGAATTTTTGGACATTTTTCAATGGGAACCACAACTCGAAATTTGGCAAAATTTCGAGTCGAGTCAGACAAAAACCTAGAGTCTCGAGTCAGGGCCATATTTTTCCAGTCGAGTCGGTAGTCAATTTTACCCTCGAGTCACGATCATAGAAGTTTTTGGGTTAGCATTTTGAGGGGGGGGTCCTACCCCTCAAAATGCTAACCCCAAAAACTTCTATGGTCACGATTCGAGTCGAGTCAAGTTCGAGTCAAGTATTTTAAACAATAAGTAATGTTCAGGCAACATTTGATCACCCTTTGGTCATGTCAGAAGGAGGCACCCGCTTTGCCATGGATAAATTCTTCACAATGAGCACAAACTCCAACATTATTCTAGATGGAACATTTGCAACATTCAAATATTTTGAGCACACTTTCGATGAACTGAGAAGGTAAGTGACGGAGAATAACGCACCACAATTTTTTCAAACTTGAGTTTGAGTCACAGCCACCCATTTTTTCAGTCGAGTCACCAGTTTCCAGTATGCTGCGATTACACCTTGGACGTAAAATTCCAGCATAAAATTCCATCGCAAAATTGGTTACATAAAAGTGGATGATGATTCAGGTCTGCAATTTTTCATGGACAATATGTTTATCAATACCTTCATTGTGACCAAGGGTCATTGTCCACGGTCACTTCTATTTAATTCTGAAAATTCAAAAATTTCGATTTTACGCCAGCTGAAGAAAAATCAATCGATAAATCAGCTACGCCAGGTGCAGGGTTGGCAAAATCTCAGAAAAGAATAAAAATAAAATAAAAATAAAATGGAAAATTGAAGAATAAAATAAAATAAAATAAAATGGAAAATTTCAAAATAAAAATAAAAATTGTATAAAAATTTGAATTTTTGTAAATTTTTTGTAAAATTGTATACAAATTCATATTTTTGTAAAAATTGTATAAAAATTCATATTTTTTGTAAATTTTTTTCGGTTGTTTGTAGTTCAACCTGTTCATTCGCGGAGCTGGGGCAGTCCCAAGTAGGGTGTCAAATTTCCGTTTCCATTTTCCGTTTCCGCCTTTCCGCAGGAAAATTTTTTACCTTTCCGTTTTCCGTTTTCCAGCAGCCAAAAAATTTTTACCTTTCCGTTTTCCGTTTTCCGGCAGCCGAAAAAATTTTACCTTTCCGTTTTCCGTTTTCCGGCAGCTGAAAATTTTTTACCTTTCCGTTTCCGTTTTTCCGGCCCATTTTTCCGTTTTCCGGCTGAAAAATTTTTACCTTTTCGTTTCCGTTTTACCAGGCCATTTTTCCATTTCCTGGCTCAATTTTCAGTTTTCTGGCATGTTTCCATTGTTTTTACAATCTGTATTTATCTTCGATTGGCTCATCCCATTGTGTTGTTTTTGTCTCTTGGAGCAGCATTGACAACTGGGATTTCAGGGTCAGTGAAACAGGTGCTGTGAATCAATTGGGTCATATGCTGACACCAATGATTTATTCAAGTTTCGTCTGGTTGGTGTTGTGATGCTGTCAATATGCAATTTTGGTGTTGATATTGCCAGCATGTCCGTTTGGTGATTTTTTTTCATGCCCATTACTGCAACAATTTTATTCACCTTTGGACTCCTGTTGTTTTCTGCTATTTCATTCATGACTGATCTGGAGTTTGACAGCCATTCCCTCATTTTCATAGAACATTGGTTAAATAAAGCTTTGACTTTGTAATGAAGTTCTAAAGCTTCAACTTCATTTGTGACACTCATGATGAAGTTATCGACGTAAATGTTGTTTATTATCATCGCCAACTGGTTTCGTTCCCCTTCATTTTCTTCATATTCATTCATGTTGTTTATTGTCACATTTAAATGGTATTAAAGTCCAAACAGTACACGTTTAAAACGAAGTACTATTAAGTTATTTTCAGTTACTGGTTTTGAGGCATCTTTCAGCCAGAAAAATCATGTGTAGTCTCTAGCTTGGTCATGCAATCCTATTTGCAAAAATGCCTTTTCAATATTGGCAATTAATGCTAGATTGCCTGCCCTGAACCTCAGGAGTAGGCCCAGTGCTAATGGTGTTGTAATTGGTCCTCCTATTACTGTGCTAATTTCACTTTATTTTTTTCCGTTTCCGTGAAATATTTGCTTTCCGTTTTCCGTTTTCCGGCATTTCATTTATTCCGTTTTCCGTTTTCCGGCCGACAATTTTTTTTAACCTTTCCGTTTCCGTTTTCCGCTGAGTGGAATTTTTTTACCTTTCCGTTTTCCGTTTTCCGGCAGAAATTTTTTTTTTACCTTTCCGTTTTCCGTTTTGTGTAAAGTGAAAAAATTTTACCTTTCCGTTTTCCGTTTTCCGTAAAAAAATTTTTTTGACACCCTAGTCCCAAGCCATGTAAAGTGTCAAAATGTCGTATGAAATGGAATGGAAAGTGTCAATTTTCATGAAAATGTTAAGTAAAGTGTCAATTGGCATGACAAATATAAATTAAAGTGGAAACTGTAAAGCAAATTGTATCCAAATCTTATCTTTTGTATTCAAATTTTGTTGTTTTTGTAACCAAATCTTATGTGAACATTTGGATTCAAAAACATAATATTTGGATACCAAAATATAAGGTTTGGATACCAAAACATAAGATTCAGATACACAATTTACCCTCTGCACGACATTTGTCATGACAATTATACTTTGCTTGACATTTGAGATGCCAATTGACACTTCACTACATTTGTGATGACAATTGACACTTTGCATGATGTTTTACAAATGCACCCAGCACACTCCAGTAATCCTTCTACTGAAAATGCAAACCATTCTTAACGATAATTGTAACTTAACACTTGCAGCTAGCTAACAATACATACTGCATGCAACTTTTGAAAAGTAAGGGAAAAATTTGTCGGGAACATAGCGTAGAATTGATTTTTCTTCAGTTGGCATAAAATTGCAGCGTAAAATCGAAATTTTTGAATTTTCAGAATCAAATAGAAGTGACCGTGTGGACGATGACCCTTGGTCACAATGAAGGTATTGATAAACATATTGTCCATGAAAAATTGCAGACCTGTATCATCATCCGCTTTCATGCAATCAATTTTGCGATGGAATTTTACGCTGGAATTTCACGTCCGAGCTGTAATCGCTCCATAAAAAGAAAAAGTGTCACGATGCACGAGTTTGGCAAAAACCTCGAGTGTCGACTTCAGTGTGATGTGTTATCGTTTGATATGACGCCTTGAAGAAATTTTGGATACTGGTTTCTTTTAAAATGCTTTCACACAGACCATATGTATTCTAACAGTTCAGTTTTATATCGAAATACTCACAAAAACATTTAACATCGAGTCACAGCCACATTTTGCAGTTGAGTCAAGTTTTGTCAACTCGCTGAGTTGGCCAAGGTCAACTGCACTGCTTTTTCATCAAATTACTCAACCCACAAACAACTTTCTTCACCCAGACGGGAATTCATCTTCAAGCCTCAACTCTTGGCAAAGTGCCAACACCGTTTACTAGCATCAGTAAATGGCACATTGCCAGCAAATTTTACTTCAGAAATGTGCACCTATGTGGCTGTGCATTGTCGCAGGGGTGACTTTACAAGTCTCAAAAATTATAAAATTGGGCACCAGCCAGCATTGGAATCTTATTTGCATAAGGCTGTGAAATATTTCAGAAAGAGGTGTGTTGTTTTTTCTTTTTCAAATAACACAGTGGTAAAAAGTGAAAAAAAATTTTTTTTAGATGTGATGTGAAGAATATTTAATTGTGCAATTGAAAGTGTCGAGTATACTTGTCACCCTGGAAAATGCAAAAGGGGTGTGCAGTACTGTTACTCAGAAAAGGATAGAAAAACAAAAATTTCTCAACATTTAGGGTAATGTCGTGTACTTTTGAGAAAGCTTTGAAAGTCTTTGGCTCAAGTATAATGGAGTCACTGTTATGTTTCAAATAAAGTGTATTTTTCCTGAACCCATCGAAAGACATTTTCTCTAAAATTCATCCAATTGTGACAGAAAAACTCAAAACGTTTCCTCGTCAAAACAGAGTATTAACTCAAAAAAATCTTCTGTACTTTGATACCTTGAAAATGTATACATACAACCTTATACAAAATACAAATTACAAAATACAGCATTGGCACCACAGTTGGCTAAGCTAGCTTTCATGGTTCCCACTAGAAAACTCATTTTTTTGTTTTCAAGATTGTTCAATACTGTGTCAGAGAACCGCCTAAAACGGCCACCATCTTTGTTTTTTTGTTAGTTTTCAAGTTATGAAGTCATTATTGAATACTTTGGAAAAATGATGCAGACAAAATATCTTCTGTGGAATAAGTAAGCATTTGTAGGACATGCGGTAAATGGCATGTGATGGAGAAAATTATACTGTATTTTTTGGTACATTTTGGTGATTTTTAGTGAACACATACATTTAAAAAAATAAATTTTGCTTTTTTATGTTAAAATATTTTTGTAAATTCTTTATATCATTTTAGATGAAAATGAGCAATGACAAAGTACAAAAAAAAAATGTATCTCCAAAAAATTTTTTAAGAAGGTATTTACTGAACATGAAGCTGCAATTTTTGCACACATTACAACAGCAAATTTTTAGGATGCAAAACAAAAAGGATGGGGATAATTAAAATTGTATTCAATTCTTGTACCCAAAAAAAGAAAACAATTTTTTATATAAATACTTATCAAATTGAAAACTCAAATGGCAAAGCTGAAAACAGACAAACAGTCCTCATAAGTCTCCATAGAACAGATCAAGCCCAGGATTTGTTCTCTCATGGTCCAGGCATCAAGTAAATGTTGTCAGCCAGCACTGATTTCAGGTTTTCAACTTTTTACAAAAAATGACTGTGGGACATATTTTTCGCAAATACAGCTTGCTATTAAGTTGCCCAAGTTTTGTGCATCAAGAGCAACAGCAACAGCAACAACAGGGGAAAAAATCTGAAAAAGAAAAATTATTTTATTTTAAAAAACATGGCCATTTTTACATGTCATGATAACCCCCATTAGATAGAGAACAAATTCTGTATAAGACCTCCAAATTTGAACTTTCTGTTACAACCCAGTGCATTTTGATGTTACTTTTTCTGAGTTGGCAGATTGAAAACTGGCCATTGAAAACTCATGTAGCCTGCATGTCACCGCACGTCGCCGCGACACATTTGGAAGCGTTTTGGCTCCATTGGTAACCAAATTTGAAAACTGGTGACATGGGCGATGTGGGCGAAGTGTCGCCATGCAGCGCCACTTTTCACGTTGAAAAACAAATTGAAAACCAAAATAAACATTTTTGAAAACTAAATGGCGACACGTACAACAACTTTGGCGATGCATACAGTGACGTTGGCGACGCGTCGCCATACAGTTTTCAAAAATGGTTACCAAACTTGAAATGTAGCCCACAAATGTGACTTGCCGAAACCATTAATCACATAAGATTGCAATTATTGAAAACTGAAATGCAAATTGACACGTAATTGAAAAATGTACAGCAACGCATTGCCATTGAGTTTTGAGATGAGTTTTCTGGTGGGAACATCAAAAACTAGCTTGTGTGGACACAATAAGACAATTATTAGAATATGACCTTTTCAGGTACCATTAGCTTAGAAAAACAATGTGTGATTGAGAGGACATTTTCTTAAATTTTTGTCAAAAGAAAAATATCTCTGGGAAAAAAATTTTGCAAAAAAAATCATATATATAATGTAAACAAAAATAAAAATAATAAAAATATATCTTAAAAAAATTGATAAAAAAAATATTTTTATACAAAGATGTGTAAATATTTTCAAAAATGTGTGTATAAATAATATCTTGTGTATGAGTCGATGACCACTCCAGGAACAAAACTTGGACACCGGTAAAAAATTGAAAATTGCAAAAATGGTCCTAAGGTACTCCAATGGGTCCACTGAGTTATGAAATACATGTAAAATTTCTATTCGTATATATCGCATATACTTGAAAGTGAAAATTTCAAAAATTGGGCATTTCTGACATTATTCACTATTGGGCACCCAACTATAAAGGTACAATAGCTAAATTTTATACCATTGCGAAGCCCAAGCTGTCCTCTATCAGAATCCACAGCCCGATATAGCATGTTCAGTGACCCTTTTATACCTAAGAAATGAAAACGTGCTGTCAGAGGCGAGTCCACCTGATTCTATTGCAATTCATGCCTTAACGGTCGCTGCGGAAAGGGGGTAGGCACACGCGGTTGCGAAGCTAAGAATGTGCTTTTTCAGAAACCACAGACTTTTTGGGGGGTTCCCCTGAGGTCACATATACCTAAAAAATGAAAACGTGCCAGCAGGGGATAAAATGGCTGCTTCTATCGTGATTCACGCCTTAACCGTCGCTGCGGAAAGGGGGTAGACACATGCAGTTGTGAAGCTTAGAATGTGCTCTTTCAGAAACCACATACTTTTTGGGGGGTTCCCCTGAGGTCACATATACCTAAGAAACGAAAACGTGCCAGCAGTGGATGGAATGGCTGCTTCTATTGCGACACGCCTTAACGGTTGCTGCGGAAAGGGGGTAGACACACACGGTTGCGAAGCTAAGAATTTGCTCTTTCAGAAACTACAGATTTTGGGGGGGGGTTCCCCTGAGGTCACATATACCTAAGAAACAAAAACGTGCCAGCAGGGGATGGAATGGCTGTTCTATCGCAATTCACGCCTTAACCGTCGCTGCCGAAAGGGGGTAGACACATGCAGTTGCGAAGCTAAGAATGTGCTCTTTCAGAAACCACAGACTTTTTGGGGGGTTCCCCTGAGGTCACATATACCTAAGAAACAAAAACGTGCCAGCAGGAGATGGAATGGCCGCTTCTATCGCGGTAAATCGCCTTAAATCTAAATCTTCTGAGGTGAATTGTGATAGAAGTGGCCATTCCATCTCCTGCTGGCACGTTTTCATTTCTTAGGTATATGTGACCTCAGGGGAACCCCCCCAAAAAGTCTGTGGTTTCTGATAGAGCACATTCTTAGCTTTGCAACTGCGTGTGTCTACCCCCTTTCTGCAGTGACCATTAAGGCGTTAATCGCTATAGAAGCAGCCATTCCATCCACTGCTGGCACGTTTTCGTTTCTTAGGTAATTGTGACCTCAGGGGAACCCCCCAAAAAATCTGTAGTTTCTGAAAGAGCAAATTCTTAGCTTCACAACGGTGTGTGTCTACCCCCTTTCCGCAGCGACCGTTAAGGCTTGAATCACAATTGAGGCGTCTAATTCTAAAAGTCGACAAGTCCACAAAATGTTATTTTGAGTAAATCGCATTTTAAGTTTCTGATCCAATTCCAGGCCCATGGTGCATGTCCAATTTGGCTCTCTCATGCATGGTTGGTTTTATTAAAATTCTTTTTACTAAAATTGTATTTTATTTTTATTAAAATTGTATTTTATTTTTATTTTATTCATGTTTCAGTTTATTTTATTTTATTTTATTCTGAAATTACATTAATAAAATAAAATGAAACCATTTTACAAAAATTTTACAAATATTTTACAAAAATTTTACAAAAAATCGGAAATCTTGGATGCAAGGACATAAAACAATGTGCACGCTAGAAGCATGCAGATGAATACAAAAAATTTGTTTGTAAACTTGTGACACGGGTTGCGAGGTAGGTATTTTGTATTTTGACCCTCAGGGGGAGCTAATTCCTCCTCCCAAGGGAAGATAGCTAAAAGTGGGTTGTTGTTTTTTGGGTGGGGGGGGGGGCTTGCGGGATTCAATATATTTATAGGCTTTTTCAAGGTATGGAACGAAGAAAATAAGAAAAAAATTACAAATTAGTGATAATTATAAAAATATTATTACATTATAAAAAACGAAAATGTTATAAAAAATGTGAAAATTGGCAATTTTGAGCAACAATATTTCTCAATCACAACAATGAAAGATACAACAAGGCACTAGTTCTGCAAATTGGCAGCAAGAAACTTAAGCAACATGATAGAAAACTTTCTATAGAATTGAACAGACACTCGAGTTTTTGTAAAATTTTACTAAAATTGTACAAAATTTCGAATTATTGTACAATTTTACTAAAATTTTACAAAAATTCGAATTTTAGTAAAATTGTATTTTTATTTTATTAATTTTCCATTTTATTTTATTTTATTTTATTCTCCAATTTTCCATTTTATTTTTATTTTATTTTTATTTTTTTCTGAGATTTTGCCAACCCTGCTCTCATGGTTTTCATAAAGTTCCATATGTTGACAATAAAGTGTCAAATTCTCAGCCCCTAATCTCAACGTATATGTGAAAAATGGGATGTCCATAAAATTCCATTCGGTCAGAGCAAAACTGTTTCGGGGAGGGAAATGGACTTGTCGCCTTCTTGCACGCAAGAACATTTTTGTTCCCGGGGAAGCCGAGGCTGCCTTATGGGAAAAAGTTGGACTTGTCGCCCTTTAGAAGTCGGTTTCCATAGTGGACTTATCACATTTCTTGCGTTTTTTTAACCATAAAAAAAGGAAGCGGGGGATGGACTTGTCGCCTTTTAGTCCAAAACTAAGTGGACTTGTCGACTTCTTGCCCAAACTTTTTGCATTTTTCCCCAAAAATGTCAGATTTGGCACTTTGCCATATGAGCATGTGAGGTCAAAAAATTTATGGAAAATGATGAAAAATGTGCAGAAGTAGCCCCAGATGACGTTTCCGGGCCTAACTCGAAATTTTCATATTTTGGACTTGTCGACTTTTAGAATTGGACGCCTCAATTAAATCGTCTGATGTCACCATTCCATGTTAACATGCTTGATTATGCTATATATAAGTGGAAATTGCAAAATGAAATATCATTTTTTATCAGTGCTATATAGGCAACACTTTAAGAAAATAAAATTGTTTTGGGTGTTTCCAAGTTTTGGCTATTGACTCGTGGACTGACTCGTATACATGTGTACATATTTACAAAATAGATCTCCAAGATATTTTTTTAATTCTAGGTGCCATTAGGGTGTCAAAAAATTTTTTTTACGGAAAACGGAAAACGGAAAGGTAAAATTTTTTCACTTTACGGAAAACGGAAAACGGAAAGGTAAAAAAAAAATTTATGCTGGAAAACGGAAAACGGAAAGGTAAAAAAATTTCACTCAGCGGAAAACGGAAAACGGAAAGGTAAAAAAAATTGTCGGCCGGAAAACGGAAAACGGAAAAATGAAATGCCGGAAAACGGAAAACAGAAAGCAAAATTTTCACGGAAACGGAAAAAAATAAAGTGAAATTAGCACGGTAATAGACAAATTTGCAGAAGGAAAACCTGCATGCAGGTTTGCCTGTTTGGCTTTGATTGTGGTAGCTGTACATTCTGCAATTATGGATCATGCCTGTAACTTCACTTGTAGTTCAAGCTTAACTGAACCAACTAAAAATCATCAAAAAGTAGCCATAGTGGCCATAGGAAAGGAAACACGACAATTTCACAGTCTAGAAGCAGTGGGAATCACTGATGACCCCTATGCAATTGATGACAACATTGCAGAGGAGATGATAATAAATAGCATAAAATTCAACGACAACAACAAACAATACTATATTGACTGGCCGTATAAAGAGAGTGTCAGTTACCTGCCCACATGAAAAGCAGAAGCCTTGGTGCAGTTTAAATCACTGATAAGAAGATTCAACAAAGATCCAAACTTATTCAAACAATACCGGAAAGTTTTGGATGACCAACTAGAAAAGGGAATAATTGAGATCTGTGACGACAAAACAGACAACAAGGGGATTCATTACCTGCCACACCAGCCAGTAATCACGCCGGGCAAATCAACATCATGCAGAATCGTGTCAAATGACAATGGGTTGGCAGGTAAGCCCAGTTTCAATGAGTGCCTTTTTAGAGGACCAATTACAACACCATTAGCACTGGGCCTACTCCTGAGGTTCAGGGCAGGCAATCTAGCATTAATTGCCAATATTGAAAAGGCATTTTTGCAAATAGGATTGCATGACCAAGCTAGAGACTACACACGATTTTTCTGGCTGAAAGATGCCTCAAAACCAGTAACTGAAAATAACTTAATAGTACTTCATTTTAAATGCGTACTGTTTGGACTTGTCTGCAGCCCAGCAATGTTGGGAGCAGTCATAAAATACCATTTAAATGTGACAATAAACAACATGAATGAATATGAAGAAAATGAAGGGGAACGAAACCAGTTGGCGATGATAATAAACAACATTCACATCGATAACTTCATCATGAGTGTCACGAATGAAGTTGAAGCTTTAGAACTATATTACAAAGTCAAAGCTTTATTTAACCAATGTTCTATGAACATGAGGGAATGGCTGTCAAACTCCAGATCAGTCATGAATGAAATAGCAGAAAACGACAGGAGTCCAAAGGTGAATAAAATTGTCGCAGTAATGGGTATGAAATAGAATCACCGAACGGACATGCTGGCAATATCAACATCAAAATTGCAAATTGACAGCATCACAACACCAACCAAACAAAACTTGAATAAATTATTGGTGTCAGCATATGACCCAATTGGGTTCACAGCACCTGTTTCACTGACCCTGAAACCCCAGTTGTCAATGCTGCTCCAAGAGACAAAAACAACACAATGGGATGAGCCAATTGAAGATAAATACAGATTGGAAAAACAATGGAAAAATGCCAGAAAACATGAAAATCGAGCCAGAAAATGGAAAAATAGCCTGGTAAAACGGAAACGGAAAGGTAAAAATTTTTCAGCCGGAAAACGGAAAAATGGGCCGGAAAAACGGAAACGGAAAGGTAAAAAATTTTCAGCTGCCGGAAAACGGAAAACGGAAAGGTAAAAATTTTTTGGCTGTCGGAAAACGGAAAACGGAAAGGTAAAAATTTTTCGGCTGCCGGAAAACGGAAAACGGAAAGGTAAAAAATTTTCCTGCGGAAAGGCGGAAACGGAAAACGGAAACGGAAATTTGACACCCTAGGTGCCATACACAATTTTTGCTAGAGCAACCAATAACTTATACATTTTTTTAGCCCCCAAATGTGCAGATTAGCTAACTCGCCGTGCATCTGTTTCATAGTGCTGGGAAACGATGCAAAGTGGAACCGGAAAGCAATGCCCAATGAAACAGATATCGTTATAATGGAACCGCACAAGGACGCCATTGTGGATTTGTGCATCTTAGCTCAATGCAATCATACAATTAGTGCGTGTGCATCGGGTTTTGTGAGGTTTATATTATTCTCATTCTTTTGTATACTGTGATATCAGAGCTCAGTCCACTTTGTCAACTGATTCTAAATACTTTGAAACAAAAAAAATCTGAAGTTGTTTCTGGCAAAATTGTTTTATTTCACAACATTTTCAGAACATCATGTTTGTCAAGGTCATGTATAGTGATGGAAAAAGCGCCAGGCTTTCGGCGCCAAGCGTCAAAAGCGCCATGGCGCTTTTCTGAACCTCAGCGCCAAGCGCCAATGGCGCCAGAGGGTAATGGCGCCAAGCGCCAATAGCGCCAGCGCCAAAAAATATGTTCTGCAATTTGATGGTAGAAAAATGAGTGCATGACTGTTAGTGACGTACCGCTGAAGTCGTAGTAGTCTATAGAACTTTTGTCCATTCAAACAACCACTAAATCGGGGCACAATTTCTCAAATAATAGCTCTGGATAGATACATATCTGGTCGATTTGGTGGGGTGGGGGGCTCGAGGGATAGTAGCCTAAAATTTAGCCTCAGGTTAGATAGATAGCTGAGCGGCCCCGGGGATAGATAGATAGCTGGTGCATTTGTTGGAGGGTAACCCCCCCCCCCCCCCTCCAACCCCCGCCAGACTGAACCCCTGGTTTAGGCTGCAAGAAAGAATTGGGAGCAAAGCATAAAAAGGGATTTACCGCGATTTTAACACCTCTGCTTTTATTCGATGTAGGCATCTATTTATATCCCTAATATCTACCCTAATATTTATCAATATTTATTCAGTTGCCTCAAAATTGATCAACTGTAGTGTCAATTTCACCGTATTAAAACAATTTTTTATCATCATGGTTGGCGCTTTTTTGGCGCCATTTAAGATGCCGGCGCCAGGCGCCAATAGCGCCACCAGAAAATGGCGCCAAGCGCCAAAAGCGCCATGGCGCTTTCTCAGACACCAGCGCCAAGCGCCAATGGCGCCAGAGCGTTTTAGCGCCAAGCGCCAAAAGCGCCATGGCGCTTTTTGCTTTGGCGCTAGCGCCAAGCGCCAGCGCCATGGCGCTTTTCCATCACTAGTCATGTATCAAATTTCAAAACTTAATCAATTGACACGTGTAAATATAATCTACATAAAACCAATAAAGCACACTAAAATTCCATATGAAATAACCTTGATTTTCAGGCACCACAGGCACTTTCAGTTGGTTTGCAGCTTTCTTGGCAAACGGCCACACAACATACCAAATGCCTTTTCTCAGACCAAACAGTCCAGCAGTGAAGCGGTTCAAAAAGGAAGACTTTTTACCTGAACATTGGGTGCCTATAGAGGCTTGAACCTAGAAATATACAGGGGTGGGCATCTTCAGTTAACGCTGGAAGAACGCAATAGCTTGAGCTACGGTTGAGCTATCACAATGAAATTTTAACAGAATAGAGTAGACTCCATAGGACACCTATTCTGAAGTTTGCAACTCGAACGGCCTAGTCGATATATTATTTCACCATGACAATTACACACAAGAATTCGCGATTTTTTATTGTATGGGAAATTTGATTGAATATATTGATGAATTGACAATGAAAATGAAATCATCAGATTATTCTGATCATTTAAAGTGTTCATTGACAAAAATCAACCAGGAAATGGTCGAGATATGGACTTGCGTGCATCGTTTTTTCATGCGGTGAATTTTGGGGCCAGGCTCATTACGTACATAAACCCATTACGCACATGCGCCCGTTACACACAGGATCAAAACCCGCTACGCACAGACGCCCGTTACGCACACAACTGGGGTTGTGTGCGTAACGGGCCCTGTGCGTGGTGGGTTTCTGTGCGTAACGGGCCCTGTGCGTGGCGGGTTTCTGTGTGTATCAGGCGTATCTGCATATTTCGATGAATAAGGTCACATTTCATATTTTTCGACCCGGAACGCGACCCGAAATTGGATTCGGAATCGAAATCAAATGTTCCGGGTTGGTTTTCCGAACACTAGTAATTAGTGTTCGGAAAACCAACGCGAAACTTTTGATTTCGATTCTGGGTCCAATTTCGGGTCGCGGTCCGGGTCGAAAAATATATAAAAATTCATGTTATTCATATTATAGTAAAATGAAGTAATACCGATCGAGTAAAATTTCGCTCGCACACAAACGTCGTACACACACAAACTCGGTATGCACAGAAACTTGGTACGCACAGAAACTCAGTACGCACAGAAACTCGGCGTCAAATGGCGGGCTCCAAATTTGGAAACCCCATTGACCAATTTTGGTCCCTGACCGGGGACATTCGTCCCCGACAGGGGACAAATTTTTAGTCCCCTGCCGGGGATGAACATCCCCGGTCGGGGACCAAAATTCTTTGTTTACTGAAAAAATATTTCTCACCGGGGACGTTTGACCCCGGTCCGGGCCATTTCGACGTTGCCGGGGACCGGACCCCGGCAGAATTTCGATCACTATACAAAAATACAGTGATCGAAAAAAATTGAAGTGTGAATAAAATGATAAACGTTAATGGTGCTGAGCTGAAATTTGGCATGTGTACTCAGTAAACGAAGGAGTACACACATGCCAGAAAATTCAGACAAATCGAAAAAAACTATACACCCCCAAAAAAAAATTTGCATCAGCGCATGTCACCGTCTCGCAAAAATTTTGTGCATGCTAATTTGGTGATAATTCACCTAATTAACATGCAAACAACCCAAACACATCAATTATTAATTTTTGAAAAAAATTATTTTTTGCCGGGTCCCGGTCCCCGGCCGGGACCTGTGTAAATAGCCCAAATGGCGTCAGCTATGTGCGGGCCGAGTTTCTGCGCTTACGGAGCAAACTTCTGTGCGTAACGGGCTTTTGTGTGTGCCGAGTTTCTGTGCGTACAGCTACAGGCTCTGATTTTTGTGGATGGTAGGGAAAAGTTTGAAGTGCTATAACTTTTGATGGGAAAGATATATTGAACTCATTCATTTGGTATATGACTTATCGTGGTCTAAAGTATACGATAGCGTGTCCAGAAAAATTTATTTTTCGCGTTTGAAAACCGGGTCAAATTGGCATATGAAATTTGCCGCGCCATTGCAAAATTTTGCACTGCACACTCCGCCGGTCGAACTAAGGAGGCGCGCACCGGCCCAGGACTTACAGGGAGCAGGCAAAAGTTGCCTAAGTCGCGACTGTGGCGGGACGGCGCCCGAGAATGCGTGCCCCAGCGCAGCCCGGATACCTACCTACCTAGATATTTATTTTATGTTCTGTGATTTTGTTCGAAGTTGTGTGAACTTAGTAAATTTAGATGCGTGAATGAGCCGACGAGAATAGTCGGGTATTATACATGATTCCAGCCGGAGGTATTTCAAGGGGGGATAATTTTCCCCCAGCTCGAAAACACCTGGGATTATTTCGGGGGGGGGGGGGTCAATGCAATGAGAGGGGGGGGGTATTTAGGGGAAAATTTTTTTATGTATATTTATATTGTCTCTGCATTGTTTTCAGAGATTAAATTATTTTTTGAGATATTCTGAGATTAGATTTAATGATATTTTCGGAAAAACAACTGTTTTTGGAATGCTAATGCCATATACCGTATTACCACGAAATACCCCCAGGGGGTCTATTATTTCGCCAGCAAAACTTGAGGGGGGGATTATTCGAGGGGGGTTTATTCGAGGGGGGGGGGGTCTATTATTTCGCCAGAAATTTTCGGAAATTCCCCATACTCGGACGTAGAAAAAATCGATCAATTACATAGATAGATGTATATGTGTTTATAGGTATATATAACTGTATATACACATAAACCCTTCCCTAACGTCACTCAATCTTCAGTTTTAACGTGTGTTCTGCATTGTACAGATCACAAACTGCGGTATTTGTCATGTACGCTCTCTTTACACTCATTGTTAGGGGGGGTATTTCGAGTGGGGGGTTTATGATTTTCCTCAGCCGAATTTTAGGGGGGTATTTCGAGGGGGGGGGGGTTAATTCAAGGGGGGATAATTCGAGGTAATACGGTATTGTGAAATCATCCAAAAATCTCAATAAATACGAAATGTAGATACAAAATGCGCCATGAATATTTATCATGCTTCAAACAAATATCTCACATTTATCACAGTGGCATTCACTATCACATTCAGTCGAACTATGGTCACACTGATCAATAGCGTTGTAACCATGGCTGTCCTCCTGCATCGAAGCCTAACGATGGCAAGCAAAAATTCCAAAATAAAAAACGCGTTTTCTATTTTTTAAAATATTTTTGGCTGAAAATGTGTATCTATGTCAAGTGGGGACTTCCGTTCCAAAAGTTCACAAGCGCCAAATCCAGAAAAATCGAGTTAGCTGTGGATTCGACATCCACGTATCATTCTGCCCATTTTGGTAAAAAAATCAGTGTTATAGTCCATTTCGTTCGCGAGATACAGTGCTACTGTTTTTCAGAAAAATCACAATTTTCATATCGAAAGTGCACATATCCATCTCAGATCCCCTATGAAAAACAGGACTTTCATTTCGTAAGTGCACATATCCATGTCGGACCACCGGAGTTTCATTTCATAAGTGCACATATCCATGTCGGACCACCGGAGTTTCATTTCATAAGTGCACATATCCAAAAAATGGTTTCATTTCCAAAAGTGCACGCGTGCTCCGGATCGCTCGCGAAGAGCGTGCCGGATTTCCCATACAAAAGAAAGTTTCATTTCCAAATGTGCATACGTGAATTTCCAAATTTATTTTGCTCTAAAAATCCAGTACGGGTATAAATATAGATCAGAAAATTTAGGTTTGTGTACTTCTCGAAAAGGGCTTCTCAGTGGTGTAATTGGTTTTGCCCTGCGATGCACCGTTAGGAAGTTATTTACATTTCAAGTTCAAATTTTCAAATTTACTCCTTATTTTGGGTGGTTTACAAAATATGACATAACTCCCAAAATATTTACCAGCCGACAAAATTTAGGGACACAAAAATTGTAGACAAATGTCTGAGATATGTGAAAAGTGCAGAGCAAGCTTTGTCGCCCAAACATGGCGCTGCCGGGCCAACGCCAAACTTTAAAATGTGATTTTGAAAAATCGAAAAATCTGGATATGTTAACTTTTGGAATGAAAGTCCCCAAGTGATGATTACATTATTGTTCCGTGCATCTATGCATTTCGGTAGAACAAAAATGCTGCGGTAATAGCTTGGAAGTGTATAAAACATACAAAATGTATTCAAAATTCACAACAAAAAAATTGAAAATGAAAAATCAAAAAGTAATCAACAAGATTCGAAAATTTAAAAACCCATTTCAGGAAAAAAATTTAAATTTGAAAATTCATTATAGAATAACACTTAAAAATTTAAAAAAATTTTTTTTCCAGAGTGTTTGCCATCGTTATCGAAGGGTCGGGGCCATGGCTCGGTAAAATGGATGCTGACATTATGTCAGAAACTGATTTCTCTTCTGGCAATGTATTACAAGGCGTGTTCGGCACCTGCAACATAAAATCAAATTACCGTATTTGCTTGAATAATCCCCCTGGGGGATTATATTTTTGTCAGACATTTTTGAGGGGGGAACTATTCGAGGGGTCGAATTATTCAAGGGGGGGAATTATTATTTCATCAAAATTTTCAAGCATGTTTCCATCAACTCATTTCACAAAATACATCTTATAAACACAACAACATGCCAAACTAGATATAACAAATTAATCTAATCTTTAAAGGGGGATTATTTGAAGGGGGGAATTAATTTTTCCTCGCTCATCTTACAGGGGGGGTTTTTCGAGGGGGGAATTATTCAAGGGGGGAACTATTCAAGCAAATACGGTAACCGGACACGTTTTTGTTATGGTAACTAGGATCATGCTTTAGAAAGTGACAAAACCAAGTCACCGCCACATTAATGTAAGCCATACAACAAGCAGAATCACACATCCAAAAGGCTGGATACCGTATTTCCTCGAAATACCCCCCTTTGTAGTGATGTGAAAGCGCCATGGGGGATTATTAGCGCCATGGGGGATCATGGGTGATTATTAAAAGCGCTAGCGCCAAAGCAAAAAGCGCCATGGCGCTTTTGGCGCTTGGCGCTAAAATGCTGTGTTGACCGTAGCAAAATGGATGGATAAAGAAATACAGAGATTTGATAATTAGGCTCATATTTGTCCATTTACTTATTTGCACTATTTTACATTTCATGCACTATATTAATTTACCACGCAAATTATATTTCCTGCACTATATTATTTATCCATGGAGAATATTCAATTAGGAAAGTGTATTATGATTATTTGATATGTTTATGTGGAATATTTAGGTTAAAAGGTCAAATTAGTTATTATTAGGTTTATGAATATGAAATTAGGCTCATTCAACTCGCCGTAATTTTCTGATAATTATTATATATACATTTACATGGTTTACTTGCAATTTGGGAAAGTCAAATCTTGTAAAATATTTATGTGCAACGTACTTACTTAGGCCAGCGTCCTAATAGAGAAATAGTGCCCTGTGTACAACTAGCATTTACGGTACGAAGCCCTTCGCGTAGGCATAATTATTAAACCCTGCTCACTGTTTATTATTTACTTTGACATTTACAGTAAATACCCTGCTCAAATTAAATATGTTATAAACCCTGCTCAATTAATATACCCATTTACCTCAAATAAGTCCCAATTTGTTAATTATAAAGTATACATTTCCAGGAAGTGATTATTATTGTTGTGTTGAATATACCCTACTCTATTTACATCATTAGGAACATTTGCACTACTATTTACAGTTTCCAAACCCTATTATATTAGTTCCAATGTGCGTCAATGTTTTCTGACAAATTGAAACCAATTAGTAAATCGGCCGAGTTTGCCGACTTTGCGCCTCTCAAGATTAATAGTTTTTCCATTAGCCCAATTTGTACCTGGTATTTCTTTACCATAGTTATTTGAATGTATGCACGCGTAAAGTAAGCCAACTGTCTCGACTAAATGTGTCCTGTTATTGCATTTATGTCTTGTTTGTGCATTTGAATTTAGGAAATTACTGTAGCTGTGTTTTATACATAATTTCTGTGTCTTAGCTACTTTGGAAGTTTTTACTTCAGTCTGCGGACCCACCCCAAGTCTTAAAAATAAGCTAGCGATAGAAACTTCGACTAGGAAGCTCGCTCAGCTTTGCGCTTTTGTATCAAGCTGTATCTGATCGAAATAAAGTACCTGAAACAATCTCGAAACCCCCTTTCAACATGCAACCATGAAATAAACTCAACTTGGCTGTCGACAAGTGGACGTTCGGCTACAACGGGAAATCAACCACTCTAAAGGCCGTTTCTCACTACGGTCTTGGAGTTGCCGGATTCGGTGGTAGAAGACTTCGGTGGCTTCATCACATGGCGCAGCGAGCAGGGTGATTGCATGACATTGTGCTATCACCAAGCCGGAACGAACATTGTGCTGCAGTTGGCAGAACTTCAAAAGTCCTGCTGAACATCAATTGGCCTTGGCTGAGCGTTGGCTGTTGATTTGCAGACAGCATTGTGCCAAAGTCACGGCACTCCTGTCTACATCCTGGGAGTGGTTCTACGCTCACGCGTGGAGGACACTGGAGTTCTGACAAGCCTGTCAGGATTTCAGGCAGCTTTCACCAGTGTTCTGGCAAGGTGCTAGATGCTGGGCGGCACCGGCATTTGACAAAGGAGTCATTGTCGGACGGTGGTCAAACTTTCGCTGGACGCTCCTGGACATCCGGACGCCAGTGACCGCTCGCACGTCCTTCCTGTGCCAAGGGAGGGTGACCTGACGGAGACAGGATCGCCACAGAGCCACGCTAGTCAAAGGGCTGGTTTTGGGCATTTGCGGAGGTCCCTCGCTCCACTGGGTTAGGGTGGACTCATACCTCGGAAGTGCAAAAGTAGGGGTATCAGTGTACAAAGGGCTGTAGCTGACAGAGGGCTGTAGCTGACAGAGAGTGGATTTGAAAACCAAGTATTAGGATACTTGGTAGCGTGTAGGGGCTTTGCGGAGCTCCCATCAAATATACACGCTGTGCCTGCTCGGTACCATCAGATCAGACAGCATAAAAGTGTCAGAATTCTGCATTGCACAGTCGCAATTGCAGAGCAGTGTACAGAAACACTGCCCAGAATCAGAAAGTGCACCAGAGTGCACAGAAACGTGTCACAGGCGACACAGCAAGCGCAGTGCAGTGCCCACAGCGGCACAGGAGCCACTCAGGAAGCAAGTGGCCGGCATGGTCACGGGGCACACAGGTGTGCCAGAAAGAGCGCCAGAGCGCTCAGAAAGAGTGTGTACGGACCCACCTCGGGCGCACACTAGTGTGTACGGACCCTATTTGGGCGCACACTGCTGGGCAAAGAATTGTCCAGGTGGATTTGACCGGTGTGTTGAAGTAAACAATCACGTCAGGGGCTTTAGGAACACACCTGGTGCCAGTGCAGTAAAGGTCAACACGTGAGAACATGTCAGGGGCCTGTAGGACTGCATTGGTATTGTGCGTGGCACAACAAATCCGTGGTGCACAGAGAAGTGCACAAGAAGGCACAGGGAAGCGTCACAAGCGTCACAGGCGACGCACTATACAGAGAAACAGTGAAAGAAAAGTTCATCAGCAAAAATGGTGCCTTCACCAACAGGGCATATCAGAAAGACCCTGGGCCCAGCAAAGCACAGGGTGGAGAGCAGATTGCAAAGGGAATATGTAAAGTATAACCCGGAAATATATGCAGAGTCATCAAAGGATGAGAAGAGAACAGAAATGAGAAGGGTGATTGCATCTGTCAAACAGGAAGGTGCAAAATTGGAGAGTGCAATGACTACAGTGAGAACTCAATTTGACGCATGGAGAGATATCGTCAAGGACATTGACGATCCAGATCAGATGGAACAAGAACAAAAGATGTACCAAGATTCATATGATGAATATGCAAATATGTCAGACTTGGTGACACAGAAAATTGCAGCCATGAATGTGTACATCGAAGAGATGCAAGACATGATCCAGCAACTGAGCGGAAGTACCATGTATGAAGTCAATACAGCAGATGGCTGCTCAGATGGCTCTGACAGCTCAGGGAGCTGCTCCGGGGGCCAGTTCAACCAATGCAACTACAGCAAAGAGCGTCAAATTGCAGAAACTGGAAGTTGAACAGTTTTCTGGGGAAATTGTCAAATTTCGATCATGGTGGCAAATGTTCGAATCCCACATTCACAATCGGGCAGATTTGGAAGACATTTCCAAGTTCTCATACTTGAGGAGTTTGCTGAAGGGCTCAGCATTTGGCATGATCAGTGGATTGAGTGTGACCGCAGAAAATTATGCACCCGCAATTGCAATGCTCAAGAAGAGATATGACCAGCCAGTTGTGGTCAGAAACACGCTGATGAGTAATATCATGAAGTTGCGACAGGCCAGGAATACCTGTCAGGATATGAGAATTTTGTTTGATGCAATTGAAAGGTTGCTCCAGCAGTTGGAGTCACTGGGTGAATCAGTGGAGCATCCAATGTTGTTGAGCCAGCTACAACAGAAAGTGCCACCAGAGGTCCTCAGAGAAATCCAGAAGGAACAGGGAACTGAGGAAGCTTTGACGGTGGAGAAATTTAGAAAGCTGTTTGGCAAACAGCTAGCGCTCAGTGAAGCTGTACAGCACGCACAGAACACTGATGCACCAGTTCAGCAACTGCGCCAGGGATTCGGGAATAATCCACGCGCACAGCAATTCAATAATCGGTTCCAAGGCAATGGGAATCGATTCAGAGGGCCAGAGAACCCAAGGACCAGCACAGGGAGCATGTCTGTGATCCAGAATGGTCAGAGTGCACCGCAGGCTGGATTCATGAATCCTGGCAGGCCGTGTGTGTTCTGCAATGACACACAGCAATTACACTTCAATGATAAGTGTCCAAAGTTCAAAACTGCCAGAGAAAGGAGAATGATTTTGTCAAAGGCAGAGCGATGCCTGAGATGCCTGCAGAAAGGGCATTATATGGCTCAGTGTCAATTCACGAGAAATTGTTTCTATTGCAAGTCCAATAGGCACCACAGTGCAGTGTGCCCAGAGAAATTTGGTGACAATGGCAATGGAAACGCTGGACGGCAAGTTCCGGCATTCAGAGCAAATGGTCAACAGAATGGCCAACAATCAGCGAACAATGGCAGAAAGTCTGTGCCGACAATCGGTCGACCAGCACAGAGCCAACAGAGAAAGGCCACAGTGAATTGTGTCACTGTGGAAGAAGCTGGACCAGAAATGGTAGAGACAGAAACCATATCCAACACAGTGGTTACAGAACCAAATGCAAAGCAACAGAATACGTCAGTGAACCTGTCAGTAAACAGGAATATGTCAATGTTGATGACAGCCAGAACAGTGATTGAGGCTTCAGAAATGGATACAGAGATGGAGCCTGAACAGCCACCACTACAGATTCAAGCGTTCCTGGACACAGGATCCCAGGGAACGTACATGTCAGAGAATGTGGCCAAGAAACTCAATTTGAAGAGTACAGGTGAACACCACATCCAGGTGTACACATTCGGAAATGAAAAGCCGCACTATAAAGTAGTACAGCAAGTGGAGTTCAGAATGCGGCTCAGAAATGGCCAGAAAGTTGACATGGTGGCAGATGTAGTCCCGACGTTGACCACAGAACAAGTCAAAGTGCCTGTGTCAGAACAGGACGAAAAATACCTGCAGAAGTACTTCCCAGATGAGAGTTACTTTGCAGACAGAATTCCCAAGGAAAAAGGGACAGAGTGCACGTTCAAGCCAGATATTATAGTGGGCTTGAATTATTTCTGGGACTTGATGTCCAGAAACACCAGCACCACCAGACTTCCATCAGGATTATATGTAATTCCATCGGAATTGGGATTACTGATGGGCGGTGGGCAGCTGACAAGCAACAGAAATCAATGGAGCACGGATGGCGCATATCCGGTGGTGGTCAATACGATTGTGCATCAAATTCAGAGAGAAAAGTGGTACGAGGAAGCACCATTGTCAATTGCTCCTGTACCAAATGTCAAAGACATGGACAGACTGGATACCATTGGCATAATGGACCAGCCAGACCTCGTCAAGGATGATGAGGCCATAAAGCAATTCAATGAGAGTGTACAGAGAAACCCAGATGGACGGTACTCTGTAAAGTTCATGTACAAGCCGAATTTGCATGAACTCCCAGACAACAAAGCAATGGCGTTCAAGAGGTTCAGGTACCTCACCAACAGGCTCAAGAGAGACCCAGAATTATTGGAGAAAATTCAGGCGATTATGAAAGCAAAAGAGGAGCAAGGAGTGATTGAGAAAGTGCAAGAGGATATTATGGATGGCAGAAAGTTCCATATTTTGCCTCATCAACCAGTGATAACGCCAGAGAAAACTACCACAAAGGTCAGAGAGGTATATGATGCCTCAGCAAAACCGCCAGGCATGCCAAGCTTGAATGAGTGCATGTATCGCGGTCCAGTGATACTACCACAGCTGGTAGGGATGCTGATGCGATTCCGATTGCATGGAATCGCACTGGTCGCAGACATAGAGAAAGCATTTCTGCAGATCAGTCTGCAGGACAGTGACAGAGATGTGACAAGATTTCTGTGGTACAAGGATCCCACGAAACCATCCATGGAGGACAACAGTCAGATTTACAGATTTGCCAGAGTGCCATTTGGTATAATCTGCAGCCCAGCGCTGCTGGCGCTGACAGTCAGATACCACCTGAATCAAGCTGGTACAGAGAATGCAAAATTGATCGATGAAAATCTGTATGTGGATAAATTGATCCTCAGTGTGGACACAGAGCAGAAAGCAATCGAATTGTACCAGGAATCCAAAGTGCTGTTCAGAGAGGCACAGATGAATCTGAGAGAGTGGAACAGCAACAACAAGAACTTCACTTGGCAATTGGCAGAGTCAGATGTGGCCAAGGAAATTGTCACAACAGTCCTAGGAATGAAATGGGACACAGAGAGCGACCAGATGTGGCTGAAAACGCCAAAGACAGTTCAGCAATCACAATTATCAGAAACTGACCAGAAAATCAAACTTCCCACGAAAAGGACAGTTGCAAAGGTGACTGCGGGATGTTTTGATCCAATGGGACTCGTCAGTCCTGTCCTACTGCCAGCAAAGAGATTTTTGCAGACGTTATGGCATTCAGGACCAAGTGCCAAAGAATGGGATACACCCCTGTCTGAGGAACAGACAGCAATTTGGAAGCAATTGGAGACAGAGTTGCTCAAAGTTGGACAGATCAAGTTCAACAGAAATTTGAATTATCAGAATTGAGCAGATGCACAACTGCACATTTTCGTTGATGCCTCAGCAATGGCATACAGCGCAGCGGCATACATATGCCAGAAAATGGAAAATGACAGCTGCACGTCAAGCCTGCTGTACTCCAGATTGAGACTCGCTCCAAAGAAACCAGAAGTGACAATTCCACGGCTGGAATTGTTAGCAATGTTGATCGGCAGCAGAATGTCGAAATTTATTCACAGAGAGCTCAAGGACGTCAAATTCAGTCAGACAGTTGTATGGTCAGATTCAACCTGTTGTCTGAAGTGGCTGACAACAGCGAAGCCACTGGCATGTTTTGTCAAAAATAGATTGGATGAAATCAGGAAAATTCAGAGTGAGACAGAGAACATGCACATCAGACACATCGCAGGACTGGAGAACCCAGCTGACATGGCCACAAGAGGCATGAATATGTCAGAGTTGGAAGGCAGTAACCTGTGGTGGAAGGGGCCAGAATGGCTAATGACTGGAGAGTGGCCAGAGCCGAAAGTGGAGCCAGTCACGCCAGAAGTAATGGCAGAAATCAAGAAAGAAGAGCTCAAGTTCCCAAAAGCCAGTCCAATTTACCTGGGCGCCACACAGCAGGTGGTTAGTGACCCAGATGTCAGCAATGTGCAAGCTGATGAAAGCAAGCAAAGCAACCTGTTGGGAATTGAGATACAAAGATTCTCATCACTGACAAAATTACTGGATGCAACAGTATACGTGATGAGATTTGTGCGGCAGATGCACAAAAAGCGCAGGAAAAATGACAGTCAGAATGGACTGTCAGAAATCATGGAAAGTATCTGTGGTACAATGAAACCACAGGGAATTATCAGTATTGAAGAAAGAGAGATTGCGTTGAAATATTGGATCAAAGTGACGCAACAGAATCATTACAAAGGAGTGGCAGAGATTCTGGCAACAGGCCACAGCAAAGGCAGTCAGAATGGCAAGAAAGCAGCTGCAGACCAGCAGTTGATCAAATGGCTCAATGTGCAAATACATCAGGATGGAATCCTGAAGTGCCATGGCAGAATGGAGCATACTGACCCACAGGAGGTCACAGTGCCACTCGCACTGTTGCCAGCAACAGCTACAGTGACTCAGCTGATCATCAGAGACCAGCATGAGAAGTTGATGCATGCAGGAGTGCAACACACGTTAGCAGCGATCAGACAAAAGTACTGGATTACACAGGGCAGACGGGTGATCTACAATGTGACGAGAACCTGCCCAACCTGTCAGAAATTGGGAGCGAAGCCGTACCAGCTTCCACCAATACCAGATTTACCAGAAACCAGAGTCCAGAGAGCCAGACCGTTCCAGGTACAAAGTGGACAAAGATCAAAGGAAAATGTGGATCTGTTTGTTCACATGTATGGTGACACGTGCAGTTCACCTGGAAAGTGTGCTGGACATGACAGCACAGGAATTCCTGAACGCAGTCAGGAGATTCATCACCAAGCGCGGAAAGCCTGTGGCAGTGATTTCAGACAATGCGACGCAATTCAAGTTGACAGAGAGAGTGCTCAGCTCAAGCACTGACAAAGCCATTAATACTGGGAGAGAATGGTTAGAAATGGTCAAAAGTGGAACAGTACAGACATACTGCTCACAGCAACAAATCCAGTGGAACATGACGACTCCTATGGCACCATGGCAAGGGGGAGTCTATGAGAGAATGGTGGGCATCACCAAGAAGCATTTCAAGGCAGCTGTGGGGCACAGAATGTTAACCCTGCAAGAATTGTTGACACTTCTGCCAGAAGTGGAGGCAGTGATTAACAGCAGACCGATCTCTTACATATATGGTGATGTGAAGAGTCTCAGAGTGCTGACACCAAAAGACTTCCTGACAGGGGAAGGTCAGATTGGAGCACCACAGTTTGATACAGACAAAGATGGAGAATTTGTGCCCAGAATGGATAATGCAGCGAAACTGCAGAAATATTGGGAGACAACTCAGCAAACTTTGGATAAGTTCTGGGACTTGTGGCATCAAGAGTACATCCCTAGCTTGAGGGAAAGGACTCAGGTGACACACAAACATGGCAGATTGACAGCGACTCAAGAACCCAAAGTGAATGAGGTTGTGCTGATTTATGAAGAGAACATGCCCAGAGGTGCATGGAAGATGGGTCGCATCGAGCAGTTAGAGCCCAGTAAAGATGGACAGATTCGCTCAGCAAAAGTCAGAACTGCCAACAGAAATGTGGTCAGCAGACCACTCAATCAATTGTATCCGCTGGAAATCAATTCAAAGACAATGGATATCCCAGAGACAGCAGTGACAGTCAAAGTGGATTTACTGGACCCGGCAATTGTCCAGAAACATGTCAGAAATCAGAATTCAAATAGAAATCCTGTACCAGATCCTGCTCAGAGGAACTCAGCATCAGAAAGAGTCCTGAGAAGTGCGACAGGGAAAACCACAGCAACCACCAGCAGTCTGGTGATTGGAATGCTGTGTATGGTGTTGATGCTGACAGTCGTGTCAGAGTCAGCAACGCTGAGAGAAGCGAAGGCTTACAGCGAAGTATTTTCCAGAACATACGTTCTAGAAACCTCGACAGTAAGGCCACCATCATTGGCAGCGCGTCATGGATTGCCGCCTTTGCCTTCAGAATGGCCACCAAAATCTGTCAGAGAAATGCAGACTTATGAGAGATTCAAAGATGCAATCAAGGATCATCCTGTGGAGCAGGTGATCAATTCACAAAGCCAGAAGTATCAGATTTGCACCAGTGGAAGACATGGACATGCGCTTACAGTTCCTGAAGAAGTGCAGTGCCATATTCCACCAAGGAATTTTGTCAAGGCAATGAAAGTTACGCTTTATGCACAGAGACAGATTCCACAGAAAGAGAAAGCATATAGATGCTACATCAGAATCAAAGAAATCATCACACACACCAGTTTCTGGGGAGCAAAAGGCATTACAGGCCATTTTGAGAAATACCAGCAAGTTCGCGTGGTAGCCTGTAACTATGCAAGAATTCACAAGATGTTCAGAGGAACACCTTTGGTGGAAATGGAGCCCAGAGTGTGGACAACTAATCAAACCTTGAATGTAGAATATTCATGGTGTTGTCATGACCAGGGTTGGTTTTATAAAAATTCATTTTAGTAAAATTGTATAAAAATTGTATAAAAATTTTATTTTATTTTTATTTTATTCTTGTTTCATTTTATTTTATTTTATTTTATTCCCAAAAGTCATTAATAAAATAAAATGACACATTTTACAAAATTTTTACAAAAATTGTACAAAAATTTTACAAAAAATCAGAAACATGCATGGAAGGCCAGAAAAATGTTATCATTAGACCTATACATGAAAAACCTGTGACAAATTTTTCCCTTACATTTCAAAAGTTGCATGCAATATGTATTGTTAGCTATCTGCAAGTGTAAAGTTACAATTATAGATAAGAATGGTTTGCATTTTTAGTAGAAGGACTACTGGAGTGTAGGGTTCAAACGATATATCGTATCGAATATCGAATATCGGATATCGACCATTTTTTAATATCGAATATCGAATATCGATATTGAAAATTTTGAAAAAATATCGAATATCGACCATTTTCTCGATATATCGAACCTATATTGTGTCCCAAAAAATGTTATCATTTTCATTTTGAGATATTTATGATTGATCTGATGTGCTTGATCTGATCTGATAATTGTATTAGATGAGTAAAAGTACAGTACTTATAATGTCATTTTTGTTGGAGTGCTAAATTTGAAGCCAGAAAATGCTGATATTCTATTTTTTTGCAACATGCCCTTAGCAATCAGGTTATCAGTACCAATTTTTATTTGTCTGATACACATTGATTCATCATGTTTTTTTTTCTACATGTTCTACTTTTGAGTGATGTAAACCTTGTTAAAATCACTTGTACCATTCACATTTAACTAAAGAGATGATTAACCATGCGTGCAACCACATGAAAGTACAATATGTCACTTGAAATATGCCTTGCTATACCAAAAGCAAATCGCAATATCGAATATCGAAATATCGAATATCGAATATCGAATATCGATATCGAGGTTCCATATCGTATCGATATCGAATATCGAGTTTCAGAAAAAATATATCGAATATCGAATATCGATATCGAAAAGTCATATCGTTTGAACCCTACTGGAGTGTGCTGGGCACATTTGTAAAATGTCATGCAAAGTGTCAATTGTCTGACAAATGTAAAGTAAAGTATCAATTGTCATGCAAAATGTCAAGTGTCATGTAAAATTTCAAGCAAAGTGGCAATTGTCATGACAAATGTCATGCAAAAGTGTAAATTGTGTATCCAAATCTTGTGTTTTTGTAGATTTGGATCCAATTTGGATACAAAACATAAGATTTCAAAATAAAACATGAGATATGAACACAATTTGCTTGACAATTTATACTTTAATTTTTACATGTCATGACAATTTACACTTTACTTTACATTTGTCATGACAATTGACACTTTGCGTGACATTTTACATGACATTTGACACTTTACAATGCTTGGGACTGCCCCCAGATCCATGAATAAACAGGTAGAGACTCAAGCAATGAGACAAAATTTTACAAAAAATATGAATTTTTATACAATTTTACAAAAATATGAATTTTTATACAATTTTACAAAAATTTTACAAAAATTCGAATTTTTATACAATTTTTATTTTTATTCTTAAATTTTCCATTTTATTTTATTTTATTTTATTATTGAATATTCCATTTTATTTTTATTTTATTTTTATTTTTTTCTAAGATTTTGCCAACCCTGGTCATGACAAAGAAAATATCGTCAGTAACTTCTACATGGAAGAAGGAACCGTGGCTTCACTTGATGGAAAAAACTGTAATCAGTGACTTGCAAGATTTCAGTCAGTGCAGAGCCATGATGGGACATTGCAGAGACCACAATTATGGAATCACAGTGTGGGATACGGAGAATTTCAAGCATCAATGTGCATATGAGAGAATTGGCAGATTCAAATCAGAAATATCTGGCCAGACAATTATTGTGTCAAAGTTGCAAGCCGCGTACTCTCATAGTAACAAGACAAAGAGACCAATTGGTTCAGAGTGTGTTCCTAGAGACACATACTACACCGATCAAGGAGGTGTATTTATCCAGTTTGACAGAAGAGAAGATGTGCCTGTGGAATGGGCAATGCCAGGAAAAATAGTGGAGGCAAGAGAGTTGACAATCAGTGGAACATTGTATGCCAGATTGGACGACAGAAACTCCAAGTTTCAGTTCCTACAACATGTAGTCAGAGAGATGACTCAGGCGCAATTTGCGATTGTGTGGCATCAGCTATGTCAACTTCGCAAGAACCAGCTAAATATGTTGACTCAGCTTTTTCACATGGATCCAACATTGAGAATTCAAGCCATGCTGGGAAGACAGGATGTTCATGCAGAATGGGCTGGAGAAGCAATTATGTTTTGGGAATGCAAGGAAGTGCAGCCATACATAATTTATCAGACAGGAAAAGTGGGAGAGACGTGTTACAAGTACACACCAATGAGATTGGACAAAGATGGGTCCTTATGGTTCAAGAGCCCAGGCAGCAGAGACTGGGTGGAAAAATCACCAGAAGAGGACTGCAGCCACACCACACTGCACCTGTACAGAAATGAATATGGACAATGGAAGTCCGCACATGGAATGGTGCATGTCACAGAGACGCCAATTGAAATGACATGGAAAGGACAGTGGCAGGCCTTCACGTTTGATGCGCCTCACCTGTTCACCAACATTGTCAACAGAGCGACCAATTTCATGGATGTCAGAGGCCAGATTCAGAGACTACAGAATCTAGAGCATGTGCAGAACCAGTTGATCGATTACACAGCGGACATGTCATTGGATCCCAGAGTGATCAGAAATTCAATAGAAGGTATTGGAGCTGGAATTGGACAGACAGCAGCAGGAATCGGCAAAGCATATGGTCACTACATATCTGGAGTGTCAAAAGGGTACACCAACTTTATGGGAGGAATGCTGAAAGGACCCTTTCAAATGATCATCAACACAATCGCAATGCTGCTGGGGATCACAATCCTGATAGCTGGAATCATAGCTGCAGGATACCTGTGGTACAATTGGAGAATTGCCACAGGAAAGCCAGTGATTCCACCATGCGTATACACATGCATATGGAAGTGCATAGTGTGCCTGTTCAAATGCATATGGCTATGCTTCAGAGCCGTCAAATATACTATCAAGAAATCAACTCAGAAAGAGACCAATTATCCACAGAGGAAAGTGCGCAAGACAGAGTTAAGACCAGCAATCAAGAGGAGAACCAGATCCAACTCAACACAGTCCGTCAGATTTGCCAGGAGAGCAGAAACAGAGGACAGAATGGCAAAGTCACTATCAGCATACGTTCAGCCAGATGAAAGTTCAGCTGATGAGGGACAAGTCAGAGCCGGGAACAGAGACAGTGTTCACATGCCTGATATCCGCAAATTCACCGCACGTGAACGCGCAGGAAGCGACACGGGCAACTACCTGCTTCATCATCAGGCTAGGTCGGCGTTGGCATCACCAGCAACCGGACCTGCGACTTCACGCACGCCCACGACTTCACGCACGACCACGTTCACCACTGAGGCGACTGTGGAAACGCCACTCATCACGTTGGCGCCCACCACCACCAGCATGTGACGTTGCTGCAACAACGGGGTGCAGCAACTCTTCCGCCCGGAGTGTGTTGATCGTAGCAAAATGGATGGATAAAGAAATACAGAGATTTGATAATTAGGCTCATATTTGTCCATTTACTTATTTGCACTATTTTACATTTCATGCACTATATCAATTTACCATGCAAATTATATTTCCTGCACTATATTATTTATCCATGGAGAATATTCAATTAGGAAAGTGTATTATGATTATTTGATATGTTTATGTGGAATATTTAGGTTAAAAGGTCAAATGAGTTATTATTAGGTTTATGAATATGAAATTAGGCTCATTCAACTCGCCGTAATTTTCTGATAATTATTATATATACATTTACATGGTTTACTTGCAATTTGGGAAAGTCAAATCTTGTAAAATATTTATGTGCAACGTACTTACTTAGGCCAGCGTCCTAATAGAGAAATAGTGCCCTGTGTACAACTAGCATTTACGGTACGAAGCCCTTTGCGTAGGCATAATTATTAAACCCTGCTCACTGTTTATTATTTACTTTGACATTTACAGTAAATACCCTGCTCAAATTAAATATGTTATAAACCCTGCTCAATTAATATACCCATTTACCTCAAATAAGTCCCAATTTGTTAATTATAAAGTATACGTTTCCAGGAAGTGATTATTATTGTTGTGTTGAATATACCCTACTCTATTTACGTCATTAGGAACATTTGCACTACTATTTACAGTTTCCAAACCCTATTATATTAGTTCCAATTTGTGTCAATGTTTTCTGACAAATTGAAACCAATTAGTAAATCGGCCGAGTTTGCCGACTTTGTGCCTCTCAAGATTAATAGTTTTTCCATTAGCCCAATTTGTACCTGGTATTTCTTTACCATAGTTATTTGAATGTATGCATGCGTAAAGTAAGCCAACTGTCTTGACTAAATGTGTCTTATTATTGCATTTATGTCTTGTTTGTGCATTTGAATTTAGGAAATTACTGTAGCTGTGTTTTATACATAATTTCCGTGTCTTAGCTACTTTGGAAGTTTTTACTTCAGTCTGCGGACCCACCCCAAGTCTTAAAAATAAGCTAGCGATAGAAACTTTGACTAGGAAGCTCGCTCAGCTTTGCGCTTTTGTATCAAGCTGTATCTGATCGAAATAAAGTACCTGAAACAATCTCGAAACCCCCTTTCAACACGCAACCACGAAATAAACTCAACTTGGCTGTCGACAAGTGGACTTTCGGCTACAACGGGAAATCAACCACTCTAAAGGCCGTTTCTCACTACGGTCTTGGAGTTGCCGGATTTGGTGGTAGAAGACGCTGACTTCGGTGGCTTCATCACAAATGCTGTGGCGCCATTGGCGCTTGGCGCCGGGTTTCCGAAAAGCGCCATGGCGCTTTTGGCGCTTGGCGCTACTTTCCAGTGGCGCCATTGGCGCTTGGCGCTACCATTTTTTAAAGCGCCAAAAAAGCGCCAGAGTGTGATAATTGTGCCGCGGTGTTCATGTGCCTTATTGCCCATTTTCAACAATTTTTGGCCATGTATTTCATTATTTTACATAGGTATTTTACTCAGACATGTAATTTAGCTGTTTTTACCTTGTTATCTCACAGTTTGCACTTTAAATCTTGAAATATCCAATAGATCGAAACTCTGCAACCCCCAACCCCCAGACAATCTTTCAGCTTCTACCACTTCAGAGAGGCAATTTGTTATCTATTTGAACCAGTCTTAGATACACTTGAATGTTGAGCAAGAAAACTTATGGATTTCCATTATTTGATCATTTTTGTGTTTTGGAGGCAATACAAGTTATTGAAAGTGAAGAAAATAGTACTTTGTCTCACCTGTATTTATCATTAAAAGCAAAATCATTTTGGCGCTGGCGCCATTGGCGCTTGGCGCCATGTCCCCCTGGCGCCTTTGGCGCTTGGTGCTAAGGTCCAGAAAAGCGCCGTGGCGCTTTTGGTGCTTGGCGCCATTTTGCTGTGGCGCCATTGGCGCTTGGCGCTAGTTCCGGAAAAGCGCCATGGCGCTTTTGGCGCTTGGCGCCAAAAGTCTGGCGCTTTTTACATCACTACCCCCCGGGGTGATTGTTTCAGAGTGAGAATTGAGAATTTTGAGGGGGGGGGGTTTCAACGAGGGGGGGATCTCGAGGGGGTGGTTAATTATTTCATAGTGTCCATTTTGAGGGGGGGGTATTTCGAGACGGGAGGTATTTCGAGGTGGGTATTTCGAGGAAATACGGTAGGTAGAAAAATATACTTAGTTATTTTTAGACCGGTATCCAACTGGTGTTTCGTCAGAATACCTACTCATCGTAAAATTACTGACACCTGTACAAATTGCTGTTGGCTAATTGCCATCATCGTGACTTATTTCACATATTGCACATAGCCTGATTATGCCGTCCATTGAGTATTATTGCTTCCTGAACGTGTATCTTTTGAAGAGAACATTGTTGTTTTTTGTATACTCAAGTTACTTTAGACCCAACATGCGTGGTTCCCCGTGGAACCGTGCCAACGATTTTTTTACGCATGCGATTTTCACAGAAAGTTGAAAAAGTCATCTCTGTTATAACGCTCTATGTTGATTTTTTCACGACAATGACTTTTCCATCTTTTTTACAAAAATCGCAGGCTTTATAATCATTGGCACGCTTCCAACGTTAGACATAAATGAGTGCGACGGCAGAGTATTGGCCATTGGCGCTTGGCGCTACCATTTTTTAAAGCGCCAAAAAAGCGCCAGAGTGTGATAATTGTGCCGCGGTGTTCATGTGCCTTATTGCCCATTTTCAACAATTTTTGGCCATGTATTTCATTATTTTACATAGGTATTTTACTCAGACATGTAATTTAGCTGTTTTTACCTTGTTATCTCACAGTTTGCACTTTAAATCTTGAAATATCCAATAGATCGAAACTCTGCAACCCCCAACCCCCAGACAATCTTTCAGCTTCTACCACTTCAGAGAGGCAATTTGTTATCTATTTGAACCAGTCTTAGATACACTTGAATGTTGAGCAAGAAAACTTATGGATTTCCATTATTTGATCATTTTTGTGTTTTGGAGGCAATACAAGTTATTGAAAGTGAAGAAAATAGTACTTTGTCTCACCTGCATTTATCATTAAAAGCAAAATCATTTTGGCGCTGGCGCCATTGGCGCTTGGCGCCATGTCCCCCTGGCGCCTTTGGCGCTTGGTGCTAAGGTCCAGAAAAGCGCCGTGGCGCTTTTGGTGCTTGGCGCCATTTTGCTGTGGCGCCATTGGCGCTTGGCGCTAGTTCCGGAAAAGCGCCATGGCGCTTTTGGCGCTTGGCGCCAAAAGTCTGGCGCTTTTTACATCACTACCCCCCGGGGTGATTGTTTCAGAGTGAGAATTGAGAATTTTGAGGGGGGGGGGTTTCAACGAGGGGGGGATCTCGAGGGGGTGGTTAATTATTTCATAGTGTCCATTTTGAGGGGGGGGTATTTCGAGACGGGAGGTATTTCGAGGTGGGTATTTCGAGGAAATACGGTAGGTAGAAAAATATACTTAGTTATTTTTAGACCGGTATCCAACTGGTGTTTCGTCAGAATACCTACTCATCGTAAAATTACTGACACCTGTACAAATTGCTGTTGGCTAATTGCCATCATTGTGACTTATTTCACATATTGCACATAGCCTGATTATGCCGTCCATTGAGTATTATTGCTTCCTGAACGTGTATCTTTTGAAGAGAACATTGTTGTTTTTTGTATACTCAAGTTACTTTAGACCCAACATGCGTGGTTCCCCGTGGAACCGTGCCAACGATTTTTTTACGCATGCGATTTTCACAGAAAGTTGAAAAAGTCATCTCTGTTATAACGCTCTATGTTGATTTTTTCACGACAATGACTTTTCCATCTTTTTTACAAAAATCGCAGGCTTTATAATCATTGGCACGCTTCCAACGTTAGACATAAATGAGTGCGACGGCAGAGTATCATATGTCCGCCGAGTATATTTGAGTGCGAACATGTATTTTTCAATATATTAAAACTGCAAAAGTTCACTCAGGGATTTTAATGACTATGGTCGAGTTGCAGATGCCAGAATCACAATAAACTTTTCATGCGTGCTCAACTCACCCCTAGATACACTTCCGCCTTGAATGTTATCACATCACAATTCCTGTCTTCAGAGCTGTTAGGAGACTGGTTATTTTGCTGGCTGCGTGCCAGCGGCATGGCTTCGGTGTCTGAATGCACCGGAAGTTTACGGCCAGACGGTAATTCACCCTGACCAAGATCCGATCCCGATCCCACAGTCATAACGCACGGTGTAGATGGAGTCTGAGCATTCATTTGCAATGGCGGGTAAGTTCGAGGATATACGGTAACTCTGTTTTGTTTTTTTTTGTTTTTTTTGCTTGAAATACGGTATATGAATCTGTTGATACTAGAGTTTTTGGCACAAAATTTTGGTGTTCATTTTTGAAAAACTAAAAACAGAAAGGGTTAAAAAACTTACTCATCCTTGGGGGCTATTTACACAGGCCCCGGCCGGGGTCCGGTCCCCGGCCGGGGCCTGTGTAAATAGCCATCCTTGGGTATTGTATTACAAATAGTATACTCGAGTAACATTACACCCTGCACGCGTGCTTCCCGCTGGAAGTGTGCCAAATATTTTTCTACACATGTGATTTTTATAAAAAGTTGAAAGAATTCATCTCAGTTATAACGTGATACGTTAACTTATTCACAACAATGATTTTTTTATATTTTATACAAAAATAGCATGCTTTATGATTATTGGCACGCTTCCAACGTGAGACATAAATCAGTACGACGGCAGAGTATCATGTTCACCGAGTAGGTTATAGACAGAAGGGTAAAACTACAAACCTGCTCATGAGCATTTAACTTTTGCTGCCAATCTTTAACAATCCGTTTCTTGATAACACGTGGCATGCACCGTATGATAAATTCTTCCCCACACGATATGGCATTAGACAAATTTTCCATAACAGTGGGTGAACACTGACTATATAAGAAAACATTGAAAATTGAATTGGCATATAGCGATACATTGTGGATTCTGTGCGTAATGAGGGGAAGTATGTGGATACGAAAAATGGAAGACAATCAAACCTAGGTGAATACAGGTGCGTATTTCGAGGGCGGGGGTATTTCAAGGAAATACGGTACTCATTTTTGGCTATTATTCCCTTTTTTGCACCCCACCCCCACTTTTGCCTTTCAAAGCTTTGAAAAAGCTCATAAATCTAAAAGCCTATTTGAGAAACGTTTTGTATACTCGAGCATTTTTAAAAGTATACCTATAAAAATATATACAGGTACTTTTTCCAGAGGAAACGTAAATGTATATACTCAGTACTTGAGTATACAAATTTTTTGTGTAAACGTTAATACATTTTAACAACTATGGTATGAAGTTTGCCGAGTATATAATGATTACAAAAATTACAAAATATGCCCAACTTCCAAAGGTAGGTAGAAATATCTACTAAACTCACAATTGCTCCGCACCACTAGCGCTCGATCTACCAAACGACACCATGGCAAGGTAATCAGCGCAGTTGCCGCCAGTGCACAGAATTCTGGTGCCATCCACCAGGCTGACCAGTATGGGCAAACGAAGTACGGCCAGACATAGAACGGAGACAACGTCGCACAGTAGCACCCGCCAGCTGTGAATCATAGTTGTTAATACGTATTTACTTTTACTCGATAAATACGTATACTTATTTCAGATAGTCTTTTATGGTGATTTTTTGAAGGCATAGAAGGGAAAAAGGAAGAGGATATGCGAAAAATACTGGAAAATTTTCAAAAATAAATATGTAAGTACATGTATAACCAAAAAGTGCTTAAAATCGGCAAAAAGTTTTCAAAATTAGTGGTTTTGGGCAAAAATTGTTGCGGCTTTTCTCAAAAATACCGTATTACCTCGAATTATCCCCCCCCTTGAATTAACCCCCCCCCTCGAATTAACCCCCCCTCAAAATGGGCTGGGGAAATAATAAACCCCCCCCTCGAAATACCCCCCCCCCTTCGGATTGATGTACGTCATGTACATAATAAAAACGTCATGTACGCAATGTACATGATGTATATTACTGTTAATTTGCATTGCAGCTACACATAGAGTAGTTTGGGTAGCTATCAACGTTTTTATGTCCAAATATATCCTATTTGGACACATTTATTACCTATTTTGGGTACGCAAATCCCTACTATTTACTACGATCCTTACGAAAATTTCTGACGAAATAATAAACCCCCCCCCTCGAATAAACCCCCCCTCGAATTAACCCCCCCCCTCAAATTTTGCTGGCGAAATAATAAACCCCCATGGGGGTATTTCGAGGTAATACGGTAATCACATTTACGTTTTCCAGAGGAAAAATTACATTTACTCACGTTTACTCATGAGTAAAAGTAACAAAATTATTTTACGTTTTCTGTACTCACGGGGTGAGTAAAAAATAAATATATTATGTTTACGTACACTTTGAAAAAAGTTTGGTACTTTTAACAACTCTGCTGTGAATAAGAGAAACAACTGCGAAAAGTTTTAAAACATTTTAATTTTAAAATATTATTTGTAAAATTTTTCAAAAAACAATCGTGAATCTTCAATTTCACATTTCTATATTTCTGGTGGAAAAAAAAACAAAAATGTGCCAGAATGTCCACAAACATTAAGATATATTTAGACAGCGTTTACACTGCATTTTTGTGACAACTCTGACAACACTTGAAAAAGTTCAATAAGTCAAGTGAAAAGTTCCATATTCATGAGTGAATGTGGTAAAGTATACATACCACCTAGGTGTATATGTATGTCAAATTTCAGATGAATTGTGTGTGTTGCCCAAGAGTTATACATGTTTATAAGCCGTCCGGTGCGCTTACAATTAAAAAAAGCGGCCGTCACATTGTGCGAGTGTGACGACAAGTAAAATATTTGATCTAGTCGTCACAATGAGCATGGTTAAAAAAGGGTCGTTACTTGTCACCAATAACGAGGCCGACCAGTTTTCGCACTCATGAAAATCTGCTAAAAAATAGATTTGTCATCACAAAACGGTCTGTGACGAGTAAGATCTATTGTTATCACACAAGTGCAGTGTAAAAGGGGCTTTACCTAGGTATTCAAAACATAAAAACATAAAAACATAAAAATTACATTACTGCCATATTTCCTCGAAATATCCCCCTCAAAATCGTCACTATGAATTATTAAACCCTCCCACGAAATACCCCTCCGGGCGTAACACGTTAAAAACAATGACTGTGTTACGTTAGAACATAGTATACCATCTATTTACATATTTATAAGTCTATACACTCTTATACATGGCAGTTGTTGTTGCAATTTTCTACATCTGCGTATGTTACATACAACAAATTAGTTCTGGGAGTTCAACAAGTTTCTGTCGAAAAAATACTCCCCCCTCCCTCGTTTGACCCCCTCAATATTTCCACTCTGAAAAAATAACCCCCAGCTCCCGGGGGGGGGGGGGGGGTAATTCGGGGAAATACGGAAAATACCTGTTTGTGGCGCGGCGAGTGTGTTTCGGCGTACTTTTCGTCTGTGCCTCTGGCAACTTTGGTATTCGTAGATCTGCGACTAGTCACAATCATTGAACTGTATCATGAAATACAAAAATGTCATTATCCTACTTTTACATTCCTTCATTATCAACTGTAAACCACTCTGCGTTACACAAAATCGAGGCACGCTTCAGTTAACTTTTCTAAAACTACCGTATTACCTCGAATTAACCCCCCTTGAATTACCCCCCTCGATATACCCCCCCCTAAAATTGAATGTTAAGAGAACGTACATGACAAATACCACAGTTTGAGATCTGTACAATGCAGAACACACGTTAAAACGGATGACTGAGTGACGTTAGTGAAGGGTTTATGTCATATATGACTTTATTATTATTATTATCATAAACGTGAGATGTGGGGCCATACCCATTGCTGGGTTCCGCCCCTCTCTGAACTATCACCTCCAGACCCAGGCTGAGAATATCAGCCCTAACCCTGGCATCTTTATCGATCTGTTATTTGCACCATACATCTACGGATCATGGTATCTATACCCTGTCTGTGTGAGTGGCATAATTTGGCTCCAAGGGGATTCACTCTCCAATCACATGGTATAGAGCAGCGAATTGTCCCTAAAGTTTCACGCTCTGATTTATTAACAGGACACATATACAAAAAATGATGCAGATTAGCAACAATTTTCACGTTCTTGCTGGAGCAGCGTTTACAAATCTTTCTCTTAGCTCCACTCCTAGTTCAAAGTGCATTATATCTGGCTGCTAGCCAATTTAGCTCGTTGAAGTAGATGTTTTTTATTTCTACCTGATCTAACACCCCATTTATTCTATTTAAAGCACCTGTACATCTATGTAATTGTTTGATTTTTATACATCTGAGTATGGGGAATTTCCAAAAATTTCTGGCGAAATAATAGACCCCCCTCGAATACCCCCCCCCTCGAATGGGTGTATTTCGAGGTAATACGGTAGTAAATATAACGCCCAGGCGTAAATCCTTTGGGGGCGTTGTTATGCAAGCAAAAAGTCATAGCCCCGAGCCCGACCCCAAACCCCGACAGAAAGATTATACTTGAACACCATCGAAATCGCCCTATGTAAATACAACATAATGGGAAGACACGAAAGTCTGGTTCATCCTCAGAAAATGTAGACGCAGACAATACTAAAAACTATAAATGAGATACCTAGGTATGTTTTGTATTTCCTTCTCGTAAACAAATTATAAAAAATCTCTCCGGAAAAACCTGATAGCAATGCAAGACCTCATTTTTGATATTTTATTGTATTTATCGTGAAAAATATCAATTTCTGGGACTTTTTCTATCATTCAACGAACCGGAATGGCATAATGGTGCGATGAACGGTGACAACGGCGCGGCCATATGCATTGGAATTGAATGCCGCTTCATCTGCATTTATGTGAGACTTATTGCGACCTTGACGAACTCAATGATTTGGTCCTTGGTTACCAATGACGTATGTTTTTTATTCAAACTTGAGTGGATGGATTCCATTCGGTTCACGATACATTTGATTCAATCGAACTTTTTATGCGAGTGCGATATGAGTTCAATAGACAAATCATTATAGAAAGTCGGATGGTAAGGACTTAGGTCGGATCTTATCGTCGCAGCCCCGTCGTGTGTGTAGTGACCAGGGTTGGTTTTATTAGGGTGTAAACTAATAAGGGATGATTTTTTGTGATTTTATACATATGTACATTCATGTGTCCCATTCTGTTGTACGTTGGCCGATTTTGATGCCCGTCGAGTATGTTTGGGTTTGGGGTCTGGGCTATGACGAATTGTTTTGGTTTGCTCGAAAAAATCCCCCAGTCCCGAGATAAGAGGGGTCTATAAAAAGGTGGTCATTTTGTGTGTTGATCGGCACATTGACTTTGAAGCTTAATAACTTGTCCATTTCTGGGCCGATTTGGATGGTTCAACACTTAAAATGATCAGGACAACCTGCAGATTCCATTTTTGCGGTCCGGTTAGTGATGTCTAAATTCCTTGTGCCGATTTGACCCGGTTTTTGAACATGAAAAATAATCGTAATAATATTTTTTCAAGACGGTTTTGTTTGAACGCTATCATATACTTGTGCTATCATATACATTAGACAAAAAGAATTAATCTGGCGCAAAAATTATTTCAATATCTCTTTCCAGTCAAATGTTACAGCACTTAAAGTTCCACTTGCAGACCATAAATATAAACGAAAGCATGAAGAACAAAGCATGCAAATTCAAAACTCTACATCACAGCCATTTCTCAGCCGATTTTCGCCTCTAAATACTTAAAATGATCTTAATGGCCTGTAGATGTTCTGATTATCTCTATGCACTGTTCTTCATGCGGTTATTTTATGAGTGGGAGGCTAAAGTTCAAAGTGCTATAACTTTTGATTGGAAAGAGATATTGAACTCATTATTTTGGTATACGACTTCTCGTGGTCTAAAGTGTACGATAGCATGTTCAGAATATTTAATTTTTCATGTTTAAAAACTGGGTAAAATCGGCATAAGGAATTTAAACATCACTAATGCGATCACAAAAATTTAATCTGCATGTTGTCCTGATCAATTTAAGTGTTGAACGATCCAAATCGGCCCAGAAATGGCCAAGTTATTTAGCTTCAAATTCAATGTGCCGATCACCTTTGACCACAAATGACCACCTTTTTATAGACCCCCCTTATCTTGGAACTGGGGTATTTTTCGAGCAAACTAAAACAATTCGTCGTAGCCCAGACCCCAAACCCAAACATACTCAACGGGCATCAAAATCTGCCAACGTAAGACAGAAGGAGACACATGAATGTAAAATTCTGAAAAGTAATTAATAACATAAAATTGAACCATTTTACAAAAATTTTACAAATTTTTTACAAAAAAATCGGATTCTTGCATGCAAGACAATAAAACAATGTGCATGCTAGAATACCAAAAATTTGAATGTAGACTTGTGAATCGTGTTGCGACATAGGAATTTTGATCTCGCAGGGGCCAGATAGATATGTAGCTAATTGCTCCTCCAGATAGAAAGATAGATAAAAAAATTTTTTTTTTGTAGGGGGGGTGGCTTGTGGGGGTTCAATACGTAGGCTTTTTCAAGGTATGGAAATGGGACAATGGGGAAAAATAACATGAATTAGTAATTTTTATTAAGGTGAAAATATATCAAAAGATGAGAAAATTTGCAATTTTGATTAAAAATATTTTTCAATCACAGCAATGAAAGCAAAAACAAGGCACCAGTTCTGCAAATTGGGAGCTAGAAACTTAAGGAACAGGATGGAAATCTTTTATAGAACTTTACAGACACTCGAGTTTTTGTAAAATTTTACAAAAATTGTACAAAACTTCAAATTTTAGTAAAATTTGATTTTAATTTTATTAATTTTCCATTTTATTTTATTTATTTTTTCCCCCTGAGGTTTTGCCAACCCTGGTTGTGACGAATGCATGCGGAGTTGAATGACAGTGAGTTGCCCATCGTTTCAGAGTTTTCATCGTCAACTGGCAGTACGCGGTTGACTACCATATTACGTGAGGAAATTGATGACATTTTTTCTTCTCTTTCAAGTGAAAGGCATTTTGCAAACGCACTTGGATGGCACGCTCTTCAACAGTGAGTACGCAACACTAACACAAACCAACCTGCGGTGTGAAATACGTCGAGCGCTTGTTGAAACGTCTGCGTGTGGATTTTCCGACGCGTTCCGTTTGCGTCAGGGCCGCCTCAGAGCGGACATTGGGCAGGTGCTTATTTTTTCGGGATTGGCGTGACACGAGCGAGGTGGTCGCTTGGAACACTGAGGACTGGCATTCACGACGACTTGTGACACCTGCGCCGGCGTTTCGAACTTTATAAGCATGCTGTTTATACTGAGACTACAATATTCCCTCGAAATACCCCCAGGGGGTTTATTGAATCCTATTGAACGCTCACTCAGTCCAGAAGCTGACAGCTCGATGACAGCTACACTGGTGTTTTTAGCATAGTGTTAAAACGTATTTACCGTATTTCCTCGAAATACCCCCCCCCTCGAAATACCCCCCCCCCCTCGAAATACCCCCCCCCTCGAAATACCCCCCCTCAAAATGGACACTATGAACTTATAAACCCCCCCCTCGAAATACCCCCCCCCCAAATTTAGTGTATAGAGAACGTAAATGACAAAGGCTGCGGTTTGTCATCTGGGTAATGCAAAACACACGTTAAAAACGATGACTCTGTTATGTGAGAACAGTGATTATACGTCTACACACTTATACAAGTGTTGAGTGTCTTATAACTGGCGATTTTTGTTGCATTTTCGACGTCTGCGTACGTTTCAGACGACAATTTAGTACTTGGTTTTCAAAAAAATTCTGGCGAAATAATAAACCCCCCCCCTCGAAATACCCCCCCCCTCGTTTAACCCCCCCTCAATATTCTCACTCTGAAACAATAAACCCCCCGGGGGTATTTCGAGGAAATACGGTACTTTTACTCGATAAATACGTATACTCGAGTACAGAGTAAATACGTTTGCGTTGCCTTCGAAAAAAGTTCTGGTACTCTCTTTTACGTATACTTTTGAAAGTACTCGAGTACAGAAAACGTATTTTAGATCGTCTTTTATATAGGTTTTTAAAGGCATAGAAGGGAAAAAGGAGAAAATGAGGTAAAAATACGGGAAACTAGTCGAAAATGGGTGTAGAACCGAAAATATTTATAGTTAATAATTGCGTAAAATACTCAAAAAGTTATGAAATGACTTATTTTGAGCCACATGTCTCTAAAAATTTAACGACATTTCTCAAAAGTTTACATTTACGTTTTCTGCGGGGAAAAGTATGTTTACTCACGTTTACTCATGAGTAAAAATAAAAAAATTACTTTACGTTTCCTGTACTTTACGTTTATGTATACTTTGAAAAAAAGTTTGGTACTTTTAACAACTCTGGTTTTTAGAAATGACTGCAGGGAAAAAATAGGTAGCCAAAAATAGCTGAAAATAGGCAAAATACACACGAATCACAAAAAATGCAGTGTATTGAAAGCAAAAATGGGCAAAAGGTTATGAAAATTAATGATCTTGAGTGAACATGCAGGTGAAACTTCTCAAAAATACATACTTTTACGTTTTCTGGGCAAAAAAAGCATTTTTCTCATGTTTACTCATGAGTTAAAGTCAAAATTGCTCTACGTTTTCTGTACTCAGGGTCAGGGGGGAGTAAAAAAAGAAATACTTTACATTTACATTTTGACAAAGTTTGGTACTTCTGGCAACTCTGATACCAGTTCCATCCTATCAAACATCCACGAAAAAGAACAACGACTTGTATTCGATTTTCGAATCCGGACCATGCTGATCAAATTGAACGTGGCGCACAGAAACACGGGCGCTATGTAGACGGTCACGAGCAGGGAGACTTTGTTCAGCGACAACAATGGCCGGTAGTTGTTGTACACGTTGGTGGACATGGTGCGCAGCTGCGTAGCACCGCGGAGATACGCGTACACACCCACCTGTCATGTTAGATGTCATGTACCGTATTTCTTCTAATAGAAGAGCACCATGCTATTTTTTGTCAACTTTTTTACCTGCCGTTCTATTGGAGGCTGCCGTTCTATTTTTCTCCAAATTTTTCACATATTCCTCATCTGAACATCCTATTTTTTATGAAGTTTGAGCAATATTTGAATGTAAGAGCATGAATTTGAAATTGAATATCGTTTTGACTGCTTTCAGCGTTCTCGCCATACATTTACATTCTATTGTTTTTGTGAGCGCAAAAATTGTGAGTGTCTTCTGGCACACTCCCGACATTACTTCTTCATACCGTTCTATTGCAGGTGCCGTTCAATTGGAGGCTGCCATTCTATTGTTTTTGTGAGCGCAAAAATGTGCCAAAACCTGCCGTTCTATTTGAGGTGCCATTCTATTGGATGTATGCCGTTCTATTTAAAGAAATACAGTAATATCGTTAAATATCATGTAATCACGTTAGATTGATTAGCGTCGGATATTTTCCGGCACAGGGAGCAGGCTAATTGAATGCGGTATCAGTAGCATTATTCATCAAAATGGGTGACTCTCATAGGATAAATGGGTGGTTCACGTGGCCTCTGTGTAACGCTGGTGTAAATATTATGAACACGAGAATGTAAGTATTACACTTGATCGAACCCTAAAAGGAAACCCACAGCGTAGGAAGCAGCCAATGCAGCCAGCAGCCAACAAATGACCAGTAAACGTTTGGCCCATTTTGCGGCGACGCCATTCACAGCGTGGAACGGAGAGAACATCACCAGGAGGCGGTCCACGGCGAGCACGACTTGCGTGAACCCGCTGGCTAGGAGGAAAAAGGTGCGGCAGAACAGAAGTATGCTGGGGAGAGGGGGGGGGGGGGCGAATGTGTGAACATGTGTACAATCGACTTTGGTGCCAAGACTTCTGCTTAATGGTGATAGATGTAGGCTTCCTAGACATGCAAACCCGCTACACATGTAGACCCGTGGCATGGGCTTCCAAAGGGGGTCCCAATTGGCGCTGAATCACTATTATTTTTTTATTATTTAACACACATACCACGTCTGGCTCTACAAGTCACGGGCATTGTAATAACATAGAAAAACAGTTGCGAAATTATAGGATGACAGTGTTGACAGTTGAAATTATTAATAGGTTTTACCTGTTACCCAACAGTAAATATACGCAAGTACTTCATACACATTACATGGAACAGGAAATAATAACGGCATATAAAACAGGACCTAAATGCTTCACGGGTATGGCCAATCAATAAAGTGAACAAAATGAACAAAGTAAACAGAATCTTTAATTGCGATACAGTAGGTAGATTTAGCTGAGGTACAAAAACAACTTTAATATAGTACCAGTCGCGAGCTTGAGATACATTGTAATATGCATAATTATAATAGTAAAACTAAAGCACGTATGGTACCAGGGCCCTGGGTTTACCTAAAATACTCGTAGTTTTATATGAGACTAGGGTATATTCTTGTGCATACTCAATACTCAATACACACGACATTGCTCAATGTTTACATGTGGAAGTTAAAATCCCATGATATGTCATGATGCAATGATCGTGACACTTTATATGTGTCGTTGCACTTGTATAACACCCCTTGACTCTGAACGATTATCCATAAAAAGGAAGATGACGGGTATACTAACATACTGTAAATATGTGCATCTTAGTTGTAATATTTCTATTGCAGTAGAGCATGATAAAACATCTACACAATACAGTATTATTCAAGGCCGTATAGATAGGCATCTAGTGCTGTGATATGCGAGGATATCAACCTTCTCAACTGTTTACAGCTGCATTTTACAAGGTGCGCTAGCCGTTCAATAGGTTCCCCCATACTCAACATATGACAGCACTTTTCCTCACAGCAGTCAGTGTTTAGCTCCCTAAGGAGTTTATTGCGCCAATATATTATGGCCACATCCTGACAACCGTACAAGTAGTGTGATAATGTAGGCCAGAAATCATGACCGTACTTTACGCACAACTTACACCTTGACCACTTTTTCCCTGTATTACTCAGCGTAAATTGTATAGTCTTTTGAAACAATCCATGTCGTGCAAATACCCATGGCATTTCATCTGAGTAAATTTTATATGTATTTAGTGGTTCGGGGTTGGTTTCCCAGTAGCGCTCCAACCGTGTACGTGACAGATACACTTTGCCTAGTGAGCTATCCCCCCATGCATTTTGCTTAGCGATCTGTTTAATGCTCTTTAAACCCAATGATGGATCGATACTAGCATCACTTAACAACGCAGCCGACCTCCCCGAAGGGCTTTGGCGTCGTGGTAGGTTTAATTTAGTCCTACCCCAGAGGTTAAACGCCTGTTTAGTCGTTAAGCTAACGTGATTGCTTTCTAAGTACCGACAGTGACCTACAATGATCTGTGTATACCAAGCTTTCATTGTTGTCACATCACCATCTATAGCAATACATCTGCTTGATAGATGCACCGGGGCACGGCATACCGTTCTGTATACAGACATTTGTATGCCAACTAGCTTCGCTAAGGTTTGCTTTGGAAGGCCAAAGATTTCCACTCCGTAGAAAACTTTTGTCATAGCATAAAGTGTCCACAGTCTATTGACTGCCCAAAACGGACACAGTGACATTGAAGCTAATTCTCCAACCATAATAGCAGCAGTTTGTGCTCGCTGGAGAAGTAGTTGACGTTGCTTACTGAACATATTGTTGGATGATGTAAGCGTTAAGCCTAAATATTTTATCTCATCAACTTCCGAAATGGACTGAAAGTCCCCGTTTATATCCTTACCCAGTGTCCAAAGACGTGTTGGGTTGGATTTACATCGAAAGTGCAATATTTTACTTTTATCTGGGTGTATTGCAACCCCCCACCTCCAGGACCATTCTGTAAATTTATTCATTATGGCCTGGAGATCATGTGATGTATTAGCTAATAGGGCGATATCATCAACAAAGAACACTGCTGGCACTTTGGTTCCCCCTAGTTGCGCTCCTATCTTCAAGCTCTCAAGATCAGTACGTAGATCCGCTAAGTATAAGACATACAGACTTGGTGAAAGACAGCACCCCTGCCGTACACCTAGCCTATAGGTGAACTCGTCACTGTATGTCGAACCATACTGTATTACACAGCGCAGATCGTCGTACGTACTAGATATAGAGCTGACAAATTTCGAAGGGTACCCGTAATCTAGCAGCTTACGCCACAATTTATCACGCGGAACCCTATCGAAGGCCTTAACAGCATCTACAAAACATGCGGAAACACTCTGTTTACCGCTCAGACAGCCCTGTATAATAACATGGTTATCTGTTGTGCGACGCTTTTTTCGAAAGCCACCCTGCATACTTCCAAAACCATCCACACTTTCAAAGGCTGATAACAGCCTATTATTCAGTACGGAACAGTATAGTTTTAGAATGTTGCATTGTAAACCTATTGATCGATAATTATCGACACAAGATTTAGACCCTTTTTTATGCAGAAGAGATAACTTACATGTTTTTGCTGTTTGTGGGATTGGATTTCCATCAAACCACATGTTAAACAGCAGTGTAAGAACCCTAATCAATTGACTACCACTGCCGCGTAGCATTTCATGATACACACCAGTGGTCCCCGGCAATTTACCCAGTTTTAACGTCTTAATGGCTAGTTTTATTTCTGTTGAGGTTATCCTCTCCTCGAGGCTACACCTAAGTGTACCGGATATAATGCCTGACAGACTTGTTTTGCAGGAGTCTGGAAGCAAGCTCATTGGATTTGCCATTTGAACTTTATTCCAGAACCCCTCTAGCACTTGCGATATCTTATCTTTTGTATCTGCCAAGCCAGACTCTGATCTTAGCATTGGATACAGTATGCCACCCTCTTTATACCGGCGGGCCATACTATAGAGATCTGTTTTAGTGCTACTTGATTGCAACTCAACATCAAGTCGTTTGCGCTTGATGTCCAACTCATAGTCATGCTCGCAAATACGTATTTTGTTACGTAGAGCCGTGACAAGTACTTTGTACTCTGAGTACATAATTACATTCAAGTGTAGTTTTCGCCGTAGTTTTTGTATCTCAGCTTTCAGACGACGTATGCGTAATGCCACACACGTTGTCTGACAGTTCATTACCTTTATAGGGTACCGCCTAGAGGCCACACATTGAAGATGCTCCAGAATGTTTTCATATGTACATTCATCATCGACAAGTGTTGTTAAAGATTCCTCTAGCCATTTTGAGAACGGTTCAATAACATCTTCACCCTTCACAACCCATTGATGTTTATACTTATCATCAGCGGGTGCTACGAGTTGTATATTATTAGCAACTACCGATAAGTGTAGAGAGCAATGGTCTGAACCGATTGACATATCGCTGGTCGGACTGAAGTGTGAAACTTCACTAGTCCATTCAGCGGTGGTATCAAACAGAGCTAGATCTAACAGTGAACGTGTTATACCTGCTTCGTAGGACCACCATATGTCAGTGACAGAGGTGCCGACATATAAGTCGTTTACTCTGATAAATGAGTTCACTAGCCTACCTGTGTCATTTATCACGTGACTATTCCGATCAAGTCCTGGGTGATAATTCCCTATATGACCGTTAAAATCACCTATTAATAGGGATGGGTTACCATTCACTGTGTTCTCTGATACTTGTTTTGACAGATTGGACAGGATAATTTCATTTTGCTGCATGTAGTCTCTATTACGCGCTACTTTCCCAGCATCAAATAGATAAACTATAGCAAGCATTATGAAAGTGGATGATTTGTGGCATCGTAGAGTGAGCCATAAGACATTTTCACAATTTTCCCAGTAGTCCCCTCCCAAGACGGAACACTCAATAGTACATTTTGTGTATACAGCTATTCCACCATTACCATTAACCGGCTTCATGATGGCGTTTAGTGTATACCCAGGAATATCAGGCAAATGCACCTTATGTACTGCATTCGTCTCACACAAGGCAATACAATCATACCCCTTTGACCCAATATTTTGGAGCTGTGCATGCTTATGCCTGATTGAGTTTACATTTTGGTAAAATATTGTAAATTCAGTACCAGACCTTATATTTGATTCCTTAGTGGGCCGAACATTTGATGGAGAACCCGATATAGGGTTGCCATTTTGTGTCATATCGGTTTGTAGAGTATCAGCATGTGACACATAGTTGCGTTGCAAAACGCCTGTTTCACCTAACTTCTTCTTATCTCCGACCACTTCCATGCCCTCACTGTATACTGGCCTCTTTATGTAATACTTGTGTTCAGAAAAAGCCAAATGTCGGCCTACAGCGGCCACAAGCGAAGTATAACGCACTTCATAAAACACGTTTAAAGGCAGGAGATCTCGAATCGAGATAAGTGTATGGCAAAACATACGTAACCGGTGTCCTAAAAATATAAAGCAATATAGTCTACCAAACCGAAAGTAGACTAAAAAGAACCGTAAATGTCTGAGAGATCTGGCAAAGTGTTTTAAACTATATATTAAGGCCATCTCCCCCTTCAGTTCGGATCTTCTAAGTAGACACCATTGAAGTCGCATCGACCAAACATACAGTGCCAGATACCTCAAACACAGACGTACAGCACTGTATGGCGAAACCTCACATAGGTAGGCATTTATTAATATATTATATATTATCATCGTAGTGCCCTTCCTCACTACTGGTGCATGACTTTTTGCCAGCTCCCCCTGTGAGGTCACGCCATAGTTAAATTTGGAGGAAATAAAACAAAAAACAATCACCAAGCCGCAGCATGAACAAAATAGGTGAAGCAGCTCGCACCTTCTGAAACAGAGGTGCATCTGCCTACCCGCCCTAAGCCACAAATCACCTAACGGCCGCACTACTTGACCCTTTTTTATTCGCGGTAGAAGTACCAGCCTTTGCTGCTGCCGCCCGGCGGGCCTCCTGGTGGGCCCCCACTTCGGCCGCCGCGACCACGGCCGCCGTGCGCTCCGCGATTTTGACCGGCATTGGCTGCCGCGGCACCCCGGTCAGAGCTGTGATTGCATAAGTACATTTTGAAGTGTTTGCGGTATGGATTGTGAAACCAGCATATAAAATATAATACTAAATGTGTAAAGCACAGTCAATCCCACCGCAACAATCTCACCTGGACCGGTTATTCTGCTGCAGGCTTCCTCGGCGCTCGGATCCACTTCCAACCGAGCTATTTCGGCTGCCGCCGGCGCCACGAATTTGCGCCGCACCGCCAGCTCCGCGCCCGTACGGGAGTCCACGAGCACCGCGTCCACGCTTTTTTGAACTTCCTGTAAGATTTTGGAATCTCGGGTGGACATATCACCAGATATTGTGCAACCGATACATGTCATTAAAATGACAGACCTCCCTCGCCCTGTTGAACAGGTCCGCCAGCAGCCTTTGCCCCTCTTTGCAAAGGTCGGGATCGGTCGACCCGCACATCTGCCGCCACCTGAGGTAAAGTTGGAAGTGTTGAGCCAGTCACAGTAACATATGTTCGACCTGTAACATCTACCACTAGTGTTAATGAGCGCTATACTATATTTCGCCCACCTGGATAGCGTTGGAGCGCTGTAACCTTCCAGCGCCAGTACGCAATCCCGGGCCAATAGGCGCCCCAAAAACGTCTCCCCGTACTTGCTCAGATGGATGCCGTCCGTGCCTACAATCCCTTCATATAGGCGCATTGTGTCCACACCCACTAGGTGCGGAATTATTGCGGATTTTTTGTTGCGCAGCATGTAATTCAGAGGCTGGGTGATGGTTACGCCAGGTATATTGGCGCAGACCCGTGACAATGCTGATTCAATGTCTCTACCCAGCCTCCAAATCACAGCCTCTGCGTACGCGTTGTGTGCGACACCCTCTTGTGCCGGAAAAAATGGCTGGGTTACGCAACACACAATCGGAATGTGCGGCAAGCCCTGGTCGAACAGAATGAAACGCAGTTGTAACAGCGCCACGTAAACATTCCGCACGAATTGGCAGATGCCTTCCGATTCCCCCGATTTAGCTAAGCAAAATGCGGTGTCAATGTAGTCCAGAATTGATTTCCAGACCACAATTTTCACCTCGCTAAAATCTGCCAGGGCACACGCACCTTTCATAGTTGCCATTCTACACCCAGTGTAGCAAGTGGCGATAGTCGACACAGACACCGTATTTGGCAAGTGCGCCGCCTCCGTGTGGACGACACTTTTACGTAAACAGTCCAGGAGCGGCACTCTCACCGATTTAGCAGTGCTGTCGCCCACCAGCCACACGCGCAACGGTATGAAATCGACCGACACGCCTAACCACCCATCACGCGGACCCGTATGGTCCTGGCCATACTTGTCATCACGCGAGAACTTATCTGAAAAGAAGTTCGTGGGCAGCGGCGTTAAAGACCATACAGGCGATTGCCAGGTCACCGGACGTTTCACATCCCGTTGCAGGTATGGCTGCCATTCGCATGGATCGTGGTCAAAAGAGCGCAAAAGATCCCTAATGGTAAACCATCCGCAGTCGGAGACAAAAACTTTATCCTCCCAGTTGACTGTCCCGCCCATGGCGTCTGTAGTGACCGCCATTTTGGCAGCACTGATGGCCGCCGGCGAGTGGATGTCTACTGTTTTAGGGGTCAGATTGCCGCTCTTTTCCGCAAACTTGCCCGCCCACAACCGTAAAGGGTTGTCCTCGTAGTCAAGATGAAAACGCTGAATCACCTCGTTCTCCATGTCCACAGCGCCATCATCTGCGGCCGCACCCGCACCTTCAGCGGGCTCCACCCCGGCAGCCGCCGCGCCGGCGGAACTGGAGGACGACTTCCCCTTGTTGCGCTTGTTGATCGTCTGGTTCCACTGGTTGACTGTAATGGAAGGTGAGGGTTGAGATATCATGGATAGTGACATTTGGGAATGGCGGAGTGGTTCAGGACATATCGTATAGCGTTTAATAACGCTCTCCTTTACCGAAAACTCTACAATTTCCCCATCTTCTATCTCAGATTCTTTGATACCGAATTCAATATATTTTTGAATATTGCGTATCGTTTTCCCCCATTTTGCATTATTCCCACGGGAACTGTGCAAACCACCCAGCCTACCTTGGTGCATGGCTTTCGCCCTCTCTTTGTGCGCCTCAATTCTTGTGCCCACGGTCCACATCTGGTCCGCTTCAAACACCACAAACTCGGCATTATAGGCCTGCTCCTCCTCTGGCGTAAATACCAGCGAGGCGAGCTCCGGGGAGGCGCGCACTTCCTCGAGGGCCAGGCCGTACATATTCATGTTTCGGCCGTCGCTCGATTTCGTCACACCATCCCACGAAGTTTTATTATAGCCGTTGCCGAGAAAGCGATGCGCGCGCGCCGCATTGTGGATCTGCCGCGACCCCGTGAGTTTTAAATACATGGCGAAGGCTTTATTCCCCTTGACGCACATTTGCAAAACTGCCACGAGGGAGCGGTAGGCGGGTGTACTGCGCATACGAGCAGAATCTTCGGAAATTGTTTTATCATACCATGTGACGGCGTGATTGTCGTCGGTATTGTCATAATACAATTTCCACTGCTCGTTGCGCCACTCCGCCCAGCACTTGGCCATAACACTGGGGGCCATCGGGTCATATTCAATATACGATATGTTGCACCGTATGGCTTCTTCTTTGAGTGCCGGCACACCCAGTGTTTCGCCTTTGTGCCAGAGCAGCGCGCACATAATGCACTTCCAGTGTATGCCGAAAGCCAGGAAGTCAGTCCGATGAAAAAAGGACATAGGATCCTGCGGCTCGGTGCTACTCAACATGAAAATGTTGTTCACATCGGCCGTTAGATCAACTCCCTTGGCCTGCAAGCTGAGTTGCACCCGCTCGACCATCTCACGCTGCACTTTTAACTCGTCCCATAATTGGGTTTGCATGCGCTGAGATTCGAGCTGCATCGTTTCGACGATCATGGCCTGCCCCAAGTCGATCTGCCCACTTAAATAAATGGCATGCTGTAATTTAGCAAAGATCTCCTTGGATTGGCACGTGAACACACCCAGGGATTCAGCCTGCAGGGGAGTTATATCGTTTACATTATGCATAGCTAATAAATTCAAGTAGGAAACGTTAGTAGCTTTTTTGCACAATTCAAAACTCTCCTTCGCAGCCTGTACCACCGACGTGGTTAAATCTTGTTTAGCACTCTTTGGTAAAACTAATGCTGAAAAGGTTCTCTCATAGATACATCCGAAGTGTACATCACTTACGTTTGGATGCATATCTAAATGGTCATGTAAAAACAGCACCAAAGAAAGTGTGCTGACCGTGGCAAAATGGATGGATAAAGAAATACAGAGAATTGATAATTAGGCTCATATTTGCACATTTACTTATTTGCACTAATTTACAATTTATACACTATATTAATTTACCACGCAAATTGTATTTCCTGCACTATATTATTTACCCATGGAGAATATTCGATTAGGAAAGTGTTCTATAAGTTATTGATAGGTTTATGTGGAATGTTTAGGATAAAAGGTCAAATATGTTATTATTAGGTGTATTAATATAAAATTAGGCTCATTCAACTCGCCGTAATTTTCTGATCATGATTATACATACATTTGCATAGTTTACTTGCAGTTTACAAAAGTCAAATCTTGTAAATATTTACGTGCTGCGTAATTATCTAGGCCAGCGTCCTAATGGAGAAATAGTGCCCTGTATGCAACTAGCATTTACTGTACGTGTTTTACGAAGCCCTTCGCGTAGGCATAATTGTTTAACCCTGTCCACAACTTATATTTATATTTACTTAATAATTATAATACTTTGCTCAAGCTGAATATATTATAGACCCTGCTCAATTAATATACCCATTTACCTCGAATAAGTCCCAATTTACCAATTATGAAATATACGTTTCCAGGAAGTAATTATTATTATATCGAATATACCCTGCTCTATTTATGTCATTAGGAACATTTACACTACTATTTACAGTTTCAAACCCTATTTTATTAGTTCCAATGTGCGTCAATGTTTTCTGACAAATTGGAACAAATTAGTAAATCGGCCGAGTTTGCCGACTTCGCGCCTCTCAAGATTAATAGTTTTCTATTAACCCAATTTGTACCTGGTATTTCTTTACCATAAGTATTTGAATGTATGCACGCATAGAATAAGCCAACTGTTTCTATCAAATGTGTCTTATTGCTATATTAGTGGTTTATTTGTGCATTTGTATTAGGAAATTACTGTAACTGTTTTTCTATACATGATTTCCGTGTCTTAGCTACTTTGGAAGTTTTTACTTCAGTCTGCGGACCCCAAGCTTCTGAACGAAAATAAGCTAGCGATAGAAACTTCGATTAGGAAGCTCGCTAGACTTTGCGCTTTTGTAACACGCTGTATCTGATCGAAATAAAGTACCTGAAACAATTCGAATCCCCTTTTCAACACACGACTACGAAATAAACTCAACTTGACTGTCGACAAGTGGACGTTCGGCTACAACGGGAAATCAACCACTCTAAAGGCCGTTTCTCACTACGGTCTTGAAGCAGCCGGATTCGGTGGTAGAAGACGCTGACTTCGGTGGCTTCATCACATGGCGCAGCGAGCAGGGTGATTGCATGACATTGTGCTATCACCAAGCCGGAACGGACATTGTGCGGCAGTTGGCAGAACTTCAAAAGTCCTGCTGAACATCAATTGGCCTTGGCTGAGCGTTGGCTGTTGATTTGCAGACAGCATTGTGCCAAAGTCACGGCACTCCTGTCTACATCCTGGGAGCGGTTCTACGCTCACGCGCGGAGGACACTGGAGTTCTGACAAGCCTGTCAGGATTTCAGGCAGCTTTCACCAGTGTTCTGGCAAGGTGCTAGACGCTGGGCGGCACCGGCATTTGACAAGGAGTCATTGTCGGACGGTGGTCAAACTTTTGCTGGACGCTCCTGGACATCCGGACGCCAGTGACCGCTCGCACGTCCTTCCTATGCCAAGGGAGGGTGACCTGACGGAGACAGGATCGCCACAGAGCCACGCTAGTCAAAGGGCTGTTTTTTGGGCATTCGCGGAGGTCCCTCGCTCCACTGGGTAAGAGTGGACTCATACCTCGGAAGTGCAAAAGTAGGGGTATCAGTGTACAAAGGGCTGTAGCTGACAGAGGGCTGTAGCTGACAGAGAGTGGATTTGAAAACCAAGTATTAGGATACTTGGTGGCGTGTAGGGGCTTTGCGGAGCTCCCATCAAATATACACGCTGTGCCTGCTCGGTACCATCAGATCAGACAGCACAAAAGTGCCAGAAAACTGCATTGCACAGACGCAATTGCAGAGCAGTGTAAAGAAACACTGCCCAGAATCAGAAAGTGCACCAGAGTGCACAGAAACGTGTCACGGGCGACACGGCAAGCGCAGCACTGCGCACAGCGGCACAGGAGCCGCTCAGGAAAGCAAGTGGCCGGCGTGGTCACAAGGCACACAGGCGTGCCAGAAAGAGCGCCAGAGCGCTCAGAAAGAGTGTGTACGGACCCTCCTTGGGCGCACACTGCTGGGCAAATAAATTGTTTATTGTCCAGGTGGATTTGACCGGTGTGTTGAAGTCAACGCGTGTAAACAATCACGTCAGGGGCTTTAGGAACACACCTGGTGCCAGTGCAGTAAAGGTCAACGCGTGAGAACACGTCAGGGGCCTGTAGGACTGCATTGGTATTGTGTGTGGCACAACAAATCCGTGGTGCACAGAGCACTGCACAGAAAGACGCAGAGAAGCGTCACAAGCGTCACAGGCGACGCACTATAAAGAGAAACAGTGAAGGAAAAATTCATCAGCAAAAATGGTTTCGCCAACAGGTCACATCAGAAAGACCCTGGGGCCAGCAAAGCACAGGGTGGAAAGCAGATTGGCAAGAGAATTTGCCAAGTATGACCTGGAGCTATTTGCGGAAGCATCAAAGGAAGATAAGAGAACAGAGATGAGAAGAGTGATTGCAACTATCAAACAGGAGGGTGCAAAATTGGAAAGTGCAATGACTGCAGTGAGAACTCAATTTGACGCATGGAGGGACATCGTCAAGGACATTGACGAACCCGACCAGTTGGAACAAGAACAGAAGATATACCAAGACTCATATGAGGAGTATGCAAACATGTCAGACTTGGTGACACAGAAAATTGCAGCCATGAATGTATACATCGAAGAGTTGCAAGACATGATCCAGCAACAGAGCGGAAATACCATGTATGAAGTCAATACAGCATTCATACAGCAGATGGCTGCCCAGATGGCTCTGACAGCTCAGGGAGCTGCTCCGGGGGCCAGTTCAACCAATGCAACCACAGCAAAGAGCGTCAAATTACAGAAACTGGAAGTGGAACAGTTTACTGGGGAAATTGTCAAATTTCGATCATGGTGGCAAATGTTCGAATCCCACATTCACAATCGGACAGATTTGGAGGACATTTCCAAGTTTTCATACTTGAGGAGCTTGCTGAAAGGCTCAGCATTTGGCATGATCAGTGGATTGAGTGTGACCGCAGAGAATTATGCACCCGCAATTGCAATGCTCAAAAAGAGATATGACCAGCAAGTTGTGGTCAGAAACACGCTGATGAGTAATATCATGAAGTTGCGACAGGCCAGGAATACCTGTCAGGATATGAGAATTTTGTTTGATGCAATTGAAAGGCTGCTCCAGCAGTTGGAGTCACTGGGTGAATCAGTGGAACATCCAATGCTGTTGAGCCAGCTGCAACAGAAAGTGCCACCCGAGGTTCTCAGAGAAATCCAGAAGGAACAGGGAACTGAGGAAGCCTTGACGGTGGAAAAATTCAGAGAGCTGTTTGGCAAGCAGCTAGCGCTCAGTGAGGCTGTACAGCACGCACAGCAAACTGAAGCACCAGTTCAGCAATCGCGCCAGGGATTCGGGAATAATCCTCGCGCACAGCAATTCAATAATCGATTCCAAGGCAATGGGAATCGATTCAGAGGGCCAGAGAACCCAAGGACCAGCACAGGGAGCATGTCTGTGATCCAGAATGGTCAGAGTGCACCACAGGCTGGATTTATGAATCCTGGGAGGCCGTGTGTGTTCTGCAATGACACACAGCAATTACACTTTAATGATAAGTGTCCAAAGTTCAAAACTGCCAGAGAAAGGAGAGTGATTTTGTCAAAGGCAGAGCGATGCCTGAGATGCCTGCAGAGAGGGCATTACATGAATCAATGTCAATTTACGAGAAATTGTTTCTATTGCAAGTCCAATAGGCACCACACTGCGGTGTGCCCAGAGAAATTTGGTGACAATGGCAATGGAAACGCTGGACGGCAAATTCCAGCATTCAGAGCGAATGGTCAACAGAATGGCCAGCAAGCAGCAAACAATGGCAGAAAGTCTGTGCCGACGGCCGGTCGACCAGCACAGAGCCAACAGAGAAAGGCCACAGTGAATTGTGTCACTGTGGAAGAAGCTGGACCAGAAATGGTAGAGACAGAAACCATATCCAGCACAGTGGTTACAGAACCAAATACAAAGCAACAAAATACGTCAGTGAACCTGTCAGTAAACAGGAATATGTCAATGTTGATGACAGCCAGAACCGTGATTGAGGCTTCAGAAATGGATACAGAGATGGAGCCTGAACAGCCACCGCTACAGATTCAAGCGTTCCTGGACACAGGATCCCAGGGAACGTACATGTCAGAGAAAGTGGCCAAGAAACTCAATTTGAAGAGTACAGGTGAACACCACATCCAGGTGTACACATTCGGAAATGAAAAGCCGCACTATAAAGTAGTACAGCAAGTGGAATTCAGAATGCGGCTCAGAAATGGCCAGAAAGTTGATATGGTGGCTGATGTGGTCCCGACGTTGACCACAGAACAGGTCAAAGTGCCTGTGTCAGAACAGGACGAAAAGTACCTGCAGAAGTACTTCCCGGATGAGAGTTACTTTGCAGACAGAATTCCCAAGGAAAAAGGGACAGAGTGCAAGTTCAAGCCAGACATTATAGTGGGCTTGAATTATTTCTGGGACTTGATGTCCAGAAACACCAGCACCACCAAACTTCCGTCAGGATTGTATGTCATTCCATCAGAATTGGGATTGCTGATGGGAGGTGGGCAGCTGATGAGCAACAGAAATCAATGGACCACGGATGGCGCATATCCGGTGGTGGTCAATACAATTGTGCATCAAATTCAGAGAGAAAAGTGGTACGAGGAAGCACCGTTGTCAATTGCTCCTGTACCAAATGTCAAAGACATGGATAGACTGGATACCATTGGCATAATGGACCAGCCAGACCTCGTCGAGGACGATGAGGCCATCAAGCAATTCAATGAGAGTGTACAGAGAAACCCAGATGGACGGTACTCTGTAAAGTTCATGTACAAACCGAATTTGCATGAGCTCCCAGATAACAAGGCAATGGCGTTCAAGAGGTTCAGATACCTCACCAATAGGCTCAAGAGAGACCCAGAATTACTGGAGAAAATTCAGACAATCATGAAAACGCAAGAGGAGCAAGGAGTGATTGAGAAAGTTCAAGAGGATATTATGGATGGCAGAAAGTTCCATATATTGCCTCATCAACCAGTGATAACGCCAGAGAAAACTACCACAAAGGTCAGAGAGGTATATGATGCCTCAGCAAAACCGCCAGGCATGCCAAGCTTGAATGAGTGCATGTACCGCGGTCCAGTGATACTACCACAGCTGGTAGGGATGCTGATGCGATTCCGGTTGCATGGAATCGCCCTGGTTGCAGACATAGAGAAAGCATTTCTGCAGATCAGTCTGCAAGACAGTGACAGAGACGTGACAAGATTTCTGTGGTACAAGGATCCCACGAAACCATCTATGGAGGACAACATTCAGATTTACAGATTTGCCAGATTGCCATTTGGCATAATCTGCAGCCCAGCGCTGCTAGCGCTGACAGTCAGATACCACCTGAATCAAGCTGGCACAGAGAATGCAAAATTGATCGATGAAAATCTGTATGTGGATAATTTGATCCTCAGTGTGGATACAGAGCAGAAAGCAATCGAATTGTACCAGGAATCCAAAGTGCTGTTCACAGAGGCACAGATGAATCTGAGAGAATGGAACAGCAACAATAAGAGTTTTACTTGGCAATTGGCAGAGTCAGATGTGGCCAAGGAAATTGTCACAACAGTCCTAGGAATGAAATGGGACACAGAGAGCGACCAGATGTGGCTGAAAACGCCAAAGACAGTTCAGCAATCACAGTTATCAGAAACTGACCAGAAAATCAAACTTCCCACGAAAAGGACAGTTGCAAAGGTGACTGCGGGATGTTTTGATCCAATGGGACTCGTTAGTCCTGTCCTACTGCCAGCAAAGAGATTTTTGCAAACGTTATGGCATTCAGGACCAAGTGCCAAAGAATGGGACACACCCCTGTCTGAGGAACAGACAGCAATTTGGCAGCAATTAGAGACAGAGTTGCTCAAAGTTGGACAGATCAAGTTCAACCGAAATTTGAATTATCAGAGTGGTGCAGATGCACAACTGCACATTTCCGTCGATGCCTCAGCAATGGCATACAGCGCAGCGGCATACATATGCCAGAAAACAGAAAATGACAGCGGCACGTCAAGCCTGCTGTACTCCAGATTGAGACTCGCTCCAAAGAAACCAGAAGTGACAATTCCACGGCTGGAATTGTTAGCAATGTTGATCGGCAGCAGAATGTCAAAGTTTATTCACAAGGAGCTCAAGGACGTCAAATTCGGTCAAACAGTCGTATGGTCAGATTCAACTTGTTGTCTGAAGTGGCTGATAACTGCGAAGCCACTGGCATGTTTTGTCAAGAACAGATTGGATGAAATCAGGAAAATTCAGAGTGAGACAGAAAACATGCATATCAGACACATCGCAGGACTGGAGAACCCAGCTGACATGGCTACAAGAGGCATGAATATGTCAGAGTTGGAAGGCAGTAACCTGTGGTGGAAAGGGCCAGAATGGCTGATGACTGGAGAGTGGCCAGAGCCGAAAGTGGAGCCAGTTACGCCAGAAGTAATGGCAGAAATCAAGAGAGAAGAGCTCAAGTTCCCAAAAGCCAGTCCAATTTACCTGGGCGCCACACAGCAAGTGGTCAGTGACCCAGATACCAGCAATGTGCAAGTTGACGAAAGCAAGCAAAGCAACCCATTGGGAATTGAGATTCAGAGATTCTCATCACTGACGAAATTACTGGATGCAACAGTATACGTGATGAGATTTGTGCGACAGATGCACAAAAAGCGCAGCAAAAATGACAGTCAGAATGGATTGTCAGAAATCATGAAAAGTATCTGTGGTACAATAAAACCACAGGGAATTATCAGCATTGAAGAGAGAGAGATTGCGTTGAAATATTGGATCAAAGTGACGCAACAAAATCATTACAAAAGAGTGGCAGAGATTCTGGCAACAGGCCACAGCAGAGGCAGCCAGAATAGCAAGAAAACAGCTGCAGACCAGCAGTTGATCAAATGGCTCAATGTGCAAATGCATCAGGATGGAATCCTGAAGTGCCATGGCAGAATGGAGCATACAGACCCACAGGAGATCACAGTGCCACTCATACTGTTGCCAGCAACGGCTACAGTGACTCAGCTGATCGTCAGAGACCAGCATGAGAAGTTGATGCACGCAGGAGTGCAACACACATTGGCAGCGATCAGACAAAAGTACTGGATTACACAGGGCAGACGGGTGATCTACAATGTGACCAGAACCTGCCCAACCTGTAAGAAATTGGGAGCGAAGCCGTACCAGCTTCCACCAATGCCAGATTTACCAGAAACCAGAGTTCAGAGAGCCAGACCGTTCCAATACACGGGCTTGGATTATTTGGGACCAGTTTGGTACAAAGTGGACAAAGATCACAGGAAAATGTGGATCTGTTTGTTCACATGCATGGTGACACGTGCAGTTCATCTGGAAAGTGTGCTGGACATGACAGCACAAGAATTCCTGAACGCAATCAGGAGATTCATCGCCAGGCGTGGAAAGCCTGAAGCAGTTATTTCAGACAATGCGACGCAATTCAAATTGACAGAGAAAGTGCTCAGCACAAGCACTGACAAGGCCATCAATACTGGAAAGGAATGGTCAGAAATGGTCAAAAGTGGAGCGGTACAGACTTACTGCTCACAGCAACAAATCCAGTGGAACATGACTACTCCTATGGCACCATGGCAGGGAGGTGTCTATGAGAGAATGGTGGGCATCACCAAGAAACATTTCAAAGCAGCTGTGGGGCACAGAATGTTAACCCTGCAAGAATTGTTGACACTTCTGCCAGAAGTTGAAGCAGTGATCAACAGCAGGCCAATCTCTTACATCTATGGTGATGTAAAGAGCCTCAGAGTGCTGACGCCAAAAGACTTCCTGACAGGGGAAGGTCAGATTGGAGCACCACAGTTTGACGCAGACAAAGATGGAGAATTCGTGCCCAGAATGGATAACGCAGCGAAACTGCAGAAATATTGGGAGACAACCCAGCAAACTTTGGATAAGTTCTGGGACTTGTGGCATCAAGAGTATATCCCAAGCTTGAGGGAAAGAACTCAGGTGACGCACAAACATGGCAGATTGACAGCGACTCAAGAACCCAAAGTGAATGAAGTTGTGCTGATTTATGAAGAGAACATGCCCAGAGGTGCATGGAGGATGGGTCGCATCGAGCAGTTAGATCCCAGCAAAGATGGACAGATTCGCTCAGCAAAAGTCAGAACTGCCAACAGAAATGTGGTCAGCAGACCACTCAATCAATTGTATCCACTGGAAATCAATTCAAAGACAATGGATATCCCAGAGACAGCAGTGACAGTCAAAGTGGATTTACTGGACCCAGCAATTGTCCAGAAACATGTCAGAAATCAGAGCTCGAACAGAGACTCTGTACCAAACCCTGCTCAGAGGAACTCAGCATCGGATAGAGTCCTGAGGAGTGCAACAGGGAAAACCACGGCAACCACCAGCAGTCTGGTGATTGGAATGCTGTGTATGGTGTTGATGCTGACAGGCATGTCAGAGTCAGCAACGCTGAGAGAAGCCGGCAAGGCTTACAGCGAAGTATTTTCCAGAACATACGTTCTAGAAACCTCGACAGTAAGGCCACCATCATTGGCAGCACATCATGGATTGCCGCCTTTGCCTTCAGAATGGCCACAAAAATCTGTCAGAGAAATGCAGACTTATGAGAGATTCAAGGATGCAATCAAGGACCATCCTGTGGAACAAGTGATCAGCTCACAAAGCCAGAAGTATCAGATTTGCACCAGTGGAAGACATGTACATGCGCTTACAGTTCCTGAAGAAGTGCAGTGCCATATCCCACCAAGGAATTTTGTCAAGGCAATGAAAGTTACACTTTACGCACAGAGACAGATTCCACAGAAAGAGAAAGCATACAGATGCTACATCAGAATCAAAGAGATTATTACACACACCAGTTTCTGGGGAGCGAAAGGCATTACAGGCAATTTTGAGAAATACCAGCAAGTTGGCGTGGTAGCCTGTAACTATGCAAGAATTCACAAGATGTTTAGAGGAACACCTTTGGTGGAAATGGAGCCCAGAGTGTGGACAACCAATCAAACCTTGAATGTGGAATATTCATGGTGTTGTCATGACAAAGAAAATGTCGTCAGTAACTTCTACATGGAAGAAGGAACCGTGGCTTCACTCGATGGAAAAACTGTAATCAGCGACTTGCAAGATTTCAGCCAATGCAGAGCCATGATGGGACATTGCAGAGACCACAATTATGGAATCACAGTGTGGGATACAGAGAACTTCAAGCATCAATGTGCATATGAGAGAATTGGCAGATTCAAATCAGAGATATCTGGCCAGACAATTATTGTGTCAAAATTGCAAGCAGCATACTCCCACAGCAACAAGACAAAGAGGCCAATTGGTTCAGAATGTGTTCCGGGAGACACATACTACACCGATCAAGGAGGTGTATTCATCCAGTTTGACAGAAGAGAAGATGTGCCTGTGGAATGGGCAATGCCAGGAAAGATAGTGGAGGCAAGAGAGTCGACAATCAGTGGAACATTGTATGCCAGATTGGACGACAGAAACTCCAAGTTTCAGTTCCTGCAACATGTAGTCAGAGAGATGACTCAGGCACAATTTGCGATTGTATGGCATCAGCTATGTCAACTTCGCAAGAACCAGCTGGACATGTTGACTCAGCTTTTCCGCATCGATCCAACACTGGGGATTCGAGCCATGCTGGGAAGACAGGATGTTCATGCAGAATGGGCTGGAGAAGCAATTATGTTTTGGGAATGCAAGGAAGTGCAGCCATACATAATTTATCAGACAGGAAAAGTGGGAGAAACATGCTACAAGTACACACCAATGAGATTGGACAAAGATGGGCCCTTGTGGTTCAAGAGCCCAGGCAGCAGAGACTTGGTGGAGAAATCACCAGAAGAGGACTGCAGCCACACCACACCGCACCTGTACAGAAATGAACATGGACAATGGAAGTCCGCACATGGAATGGTGCACGTCACAGAGACACCGATTGAAATGACATGGAAAGGACAATGGCAGGCCTTCACGTTTGATGCGCCTCACCTGTTCACCAACATTGTCAACAGAGCGACCAATTTCATGGATGTCAGAGGCCAGATTCAGAGACTACAGAATTTGGAGCATGTGCAGAACCAGTTGATTGATTACACGGCAGATATGTCATTGGATCCCAGAGTGATCAGAAATTCAATAGAAGGCATTGGAGCTGGAATTGGACAGACAGCAGCAGGAATCGGCAAAGCATATGGTCACTATATCTCTGGAGTGTCAAAAGGGTACACCAACTTTATGGGAGGAATGCTGAAGGGACCCTTTCAAGTGATCATCAACACAATCGCAATGCTGCTGGGAATCACAATCCTGATAGCTGGAATCGTAGCTGCAGGGTACCTGTGGTACAATTGGAGAATTGCCACAGGAAAACCAGTGATTCCACCATGTGTATACACATGCATATGGAAATGCATAGTGTGTCCATTCAAATGCATATGGCTATGCTTCAGAGCCATCAGATATACTATCAAGAAATCAACTCAGAAAGAGACCAATTATCCACAAAGAAAGGTGCGCAAGACAGAGTTGAGACCAGCAATCAAGAGGAGAGCCAGATCCAACTCAACACAGTCCGTCAGATTTTCCAGGAGAGCAGAAACAGAGGACAGAATGGCAAAGTCACTATCAGCATACGTTCAACCAGATGAAAGTTCAGCTGATGAAGGACAAGTCAGAGCCAGGAACAGAGACAGTGTTCACATGCCCGATATCCGCAAATTCACCTCACGCGAACGCGCAGGAAGCGACACGGGCAACTACCTGCTTCATCATCAGGCTAGGTCGGCGTTGGCATCACCAACAACCGGACCTGCAACTTCACGCACACCCACGACTTCGCGCACGACCACGTTCACCACCGAGGCGACTGTGGAAACGCCACTCATCACTTTGGCGCCCACCACCACCAGCATGTGACGTTGCTGCAACAACGGGGTGCAGCAACTCTTCCGCCCGGAGTGTGCTGACCGTGGCAAAATGGATGGATAAAGAAATACAGAGAATTGATAATTAGGCTCATATTTGCACATTTACTTATTTGCACTAATTTACAATTTATACACTATATTAATTTACCACGCAAATTGTATTTCCTGCACTATATTATTTACCCATGGAGAATATTCGATTAGGAAAGTGTTCTATAAGTTATTGATAGGTTTATGTGGAATGTTTAGGTTAAAAGGTCAAATATGTTATTATTAGGTGTATTAATATAAAATTAGGCTCATTCAACTCGCCGTAATTTTCTGATCATGATTATACATACATTTGCATAGTTTACTTGCAGTTTACAAAAGTCAAATCTTGTAAATATTTACGTGCTGCGTAATTATCTAGGCCAGCGTCCTAATGGAGAAATAGTGCCCTGTATGCAACTAGCATTTACTGTACGTGTTTTACGAAGCCCTTCGCGTAGGCATAATTGTTTAACCCTGTCCACAACTTATATTTATATTTACTTAATAATTATAATACTTTGCTCAAGCTGAATATATTATAGACCCTGCTCAATTAATATACCCGTTTACCTCGAATAAGTCCCAATTTACCAATTATGAAATATACGTTTCCAGGAAGTAATTATTATTATATCGAATATACCCTGCTCTATTTATGTCATTAGGAACATTTACACTACTATTTACAGTTTCAAACCCTATTTTATTAGTTCCAATGTGCGTCAATGTTTTCTGACAAATTGGAACAAATTAGTAAATCGGCCGAGTTTGCCGACTTCGCGCCTCTCAAGATTAATAGTTTTCTATTAACCCAATTTGTACCTGGTATTTCTTTACCATAAGTATTTGAATGTATGCACGCATAGAATAAGCCAACTGTTTCTATCAAATGTGTCTTATTGCTATATTAGTGGTTTATTTGTGCATTTGTATTAGGAAATTACTGTAACTGTTTTTCTATACATGATTTCCGTGTCTTAGCTACTTTGGAAGTTTTTACTTCAGTCTGCGGACCCCAAGCTTCTGAACGAAAATAAGCTAGTGATAGAAACTTCGATTAGGAAGCTCGCTAGACTTTGCGCTTTTGTAACACGCTGTATCTGATCGAAATAAAGTACCTGAAACAATTCGAATCCCCTTTTCAACACACGACTACGAAATAAACTCAACTTAACTGTCGACAAGTGGACGTTCGGCTACAACGGGAAATCAACCACTCTAAAGGCCGTTTCTCACTACGGTCTTGAAGCAGCCGGATTCGGTGGTAGAAGACGCTGACTTCGGTGGCTTCATCACAGAAAGAGCAAAAAACCTTTCCCCCATGCCACTTACATCGATCAGACCTTTGGCCAGCAGTTCATCCATCAAGCGCATCTGCTCCGCGAGCTCAGCGTATTTCCCAGAGCGCGACTCGACCAGAGTGTTGACGAAGGAGACGCGCTCGCGCGGCGTCATGGTCCCAAACTTGGTTTTCATCGCCACCGTGTCCGCCGCCGTCATCGCCGGTGACGTAGTCAAGCCCTCCGACTCAGTGTCCATGTCGGACCTGTTTGCAATGAAGCTTTTTTCGCGCTTCGTCTTGTGCGACAGAGCCTGCGGGGTTGCGATTTTATAATTTGTCAACCTACCCACATTCCTGCGCGATTCAATAATAACTTCGCAACGGTGCATTAAGATAAACCACATGCGAGTTACAAACATTATCTCTAAAGCGTTTTGTTGACCCATAAACGTTGATTTCAATTTCAACGTCAATGTTCTTTGAGCTAAGAAGTCTGTGTTTTCAAAAGTACACAATCTAGTGAGGCGTGCACTGTTGCGAGTTAGAGGCATCGCAATATAGTATTCTCTAATGCAACCAATCTCAACAGTAAAACAGGAACCCAACATTATCTGACAAATGGAACTGACAATATAATGCCCCTCACCATATGCCAGATAATTATCCCACGGCCCCACTAACCGTTGTCGCGGTGCGTTTTTTCGGTCCTCCGCCCTGCGCCGTGCACCCTTTACTCGCCAGAACACGAAAACTGCCTGATTTACGCCCCGAACGACGTAGCGGCTGCGATTTTGTGCCCTCTGGGTCTTGGGAATCTTGAGAGGTGTCAACGAAACCATCGTTTTCGTTTTCCACCTCTTCAACGAGCGCCATGTATCCCTATATAAATAGAAACCGTAATATGTCAGATTATGGCAATCTCGCTTAATATTTAAAAAGAGAAATTTCCGATATCTTCGATTTCGTGAAATAAACAAATCACATGAATACTCGAAAATTTTTGATTCCGAAAATTTCGTTTCCCAAGATAGTATTCTTAAATCCGATAAAATACAGGTGTATTCATAATTACAACCCATTGTTTTAAGTCCGTTCACATTTCCTTCTGGGTACTTAAATATTTGACCCGAGGCGTGTGAAATGACTTTTCGCAGATGTTGAAAACATCCCCACCGACGGTTCCCCTCGGACTCACCAGTTCGAACGTGTAGAACCGCCGAAATTTCCTCCTCCTTCAACCAGAGCACTCGACGTTTATTTCCTTTTTTACGACGATCCGAAACGTATACGTCAGAAATCGGAAAGCAATACGGAAGTTCAATCGAAAAACTCTGCTTGTAGTTAAAATACCGCATCGCGGTACTTCGCAAACACTGATTTTCATGTAATACAGATGTTACAGTGTTTAAGTCGCTGTTATATATAGTAGCATACGACTTTTTCACATTACGTGACAAATTCGATGTATCATTTTCAGATACAACGTAACTTCCAAGGTATGTCCCACACTCGTACGTATGTGCCAAAATTATGGTAATAATTGCGTACGTGCATAGTTGAAGAATACCTTGCCAAAAGATGGCGGACATTTTCTTGGCACTGCTCCAGCTCTCTTTGAGCGGCGATTTTACACCTTAGAGACAGGCCAAATATGTCCAGAAGCTTTAAAAAACCGGCCCGAGTCACCAGCGGTCATTAAAAGACTGGTCTGATGTACCCTGCCTCCCTATTCTCAACTCCAAACGTCAAACTTACCCCTCTGATGGGAGTTTGTCTTTTTCGACGTTTTTCTTTTTTTTTCTTTGCCTCATTTAGTCAATTTTCACCTTTAAAATCACTATTTTGGCTACCTAAAAACATGGTTACACACCGTATACCCTCGAATAGGGAAGGCTCATTCAATCTGAGAGGTGTCCAATGGCATGTCAACTCACGTAAACAATATCGGCTGCCCTATGGGCACACTGACGACTGCATGTAGGACCTGCGTGAGAGCCAAACAAGCGATCAACTTGTCCACGCGCCTGCCGCTGTGCGTAACCCCATCCACAATTGGAAATTGCGTCATGCTAATTCTCTGCAGGATTCGAGGTAGTGAAGGCCCATTGCTGAGAGTATACGGCATATTTAGACAATTTCAGCAGCGGTGAATCATAATCGGGATTGGCAAAAAATTAAAGTTGAAAGTTCAATGATAAATAAAATGAAACATTTCAAAACAAAAGAATTGTATAAAAAGTTGAATTTTTGTCAATTTTTTTGTGAAATACTACAAAAATTTGGATTCCAAATCCTCTGCTTACCTATGGCCGAGAGAATATAGGGTACCACTGTTCGCCCGTGCCCTGGGTGCGGCAAAAACCCCTGGTGCTGGAATAGTACTTTGAAACAGCTGAAATGGAATCCCAATGGTTAATTCAATATATTAGTCAAATTTAATTACTGTACTTCCTAGAAATAACCCCGGGGTGTACTTTTTCATAGTTGAAATTTTGAGGGGCTGGGGGGAGAGGGGTATTTCGAGGGGGTTTATTATTGCACCTGAAATTTCTTGAACTCCCAGTACTAATTTGTTGTGTGTAACGTATTGAGACATAGAAAAATGCAACAATAACAGCCATTTATAAGACTCTATAGACTTATAAAAATACCTATGTACCGTATTTCCCCGAAATACCCCCAGGGGGTTAATTTTTTCAGAGTGGAAGTTTTGAGGGGGGTATTTCGAGGGGGGGGGGGCTTTTTGGGGGGGTTATTATTACGCCAGAAATTTTCGGGAAAGATATACCGTATTTCCTCGAAATACCCCCCCCCCCCTCGAAATACCCCCCCCCCCCTCGAAATACCCCCCCCTCAAAATGGACACTATGAACTTATAAACCCCCCCTCGAAATACCCCCCCCCCCCCAAATTTAGTGTATAGAGAACGTAAATGACAAGGGCTGTGGTTTGTCATCCCGACAATGCAGAATACACGTTAAAAACGATGACTCTGTTATGTGAGAACAGTGTTTGTACGTCTACACACTTATAAATGTCTTTAGAGTCTTATAAATGGCGATTTTTGTTGCATTTTTCGACGTCTGCGTACGTTTCAGACTACATTTTAGTACTGGGATTTCAAAAAATTTCTGGCGAAATAATAAACCCCCCCTCGAAATACCCCCCCCCCCTCGTTTAACCCCCCCTCAAAATTCTCACTCTGAAACAATAAACCCCCCGGGGGTATTTCGAGTAAATACGGTAGTAAAGAACCGCTAACCGTAGCTTTTACTTACCCAAAACCGGTAATAAACGTGATCAAATGGGATATTTTGGGACATATGAACATACATGCTACACAAACTAGCGTACCGTATTTGCTTGAATAATCCCCCTGGGGGATTATTATTTCGTCAGACATTTTTGAGGGGGAACTATTAGAGGGGGAATTATTCATGGCGGGGGGGGGGGAATTATTATTTCGTCAAAATTTTCAAGCATGTTTCCATCAACACATTTCCCAAAACATGCCTTATAAACACAATAACGTGCCATTTTTGTTAAAATTAGGTAGAACAAATTAATCAATCTTTAAAGGGGGGATTATTTGAGGGGGGAATTATTATTTCCTCACTTGTCTTACAGGGGGGATTATTCGTGGGGGAAATTATTTAAGGGGGGGAAATATTCAAGCAAATACAGTATATGTATAACTGCAATGCAAAATGACAGCAATAAATACATCATATACCTTGGATACATGATGTAGCTTATTCCAGATGGGGGTATTTCGAGGGGGGTTTATTATTTCCTCAGCCCGAAAACACCTGGGGGTATTTCGAGTAGGGTGTCAACTTTCCGTTTTCCATTTTCCGTTTCCGCTTTCCGCAGGCAAATTTTTTTCCGTTTCCGTTTTCCGGCTGCTAAATTTTTTTTCTGTTTCCATTTCCGTTTTCCAGCTGCTAAATTTTTTTTCCGTTTCCGTTTCCGTTTTTCCGGCTCATTTTCCGTTTTCCGGCTAAAATTTCAGTTTTTCCGCCTTTTTTCCGTTTTCCGGCTCAATTGTCTGTTATTCCAACTTTTTTCATTTTCTGGCTCAATTCTGTTTTCTGTTTCAGCCAAACTGGTAAACATGCATGCAGGTTCTCAATTATGTGAATTGTTTCTATTTCTAGCAAGATTTCTGCAACTTTTTTGATTTCTGGATAAATTTCTGTAAATTTTCTTCCATTTCCGGCAAAATTTCAGCAAATTTTTTCCGTTTCCGGCATAATTTCAGCAAGTTTTTCCGTTTCCGTTTCCGTTTTCCGGCTCTTCATTTTTCCGTTTTCCGTTTTCCGGCAGGTTCAAGATTTTTTCCGTTTTCCGGCAATTGCAAAAATTTTTCCGTTTCCGTTTCCGCTTTCCGCCAAAAAGTTTTTGTTGACACCCTAATTTCGAGGGGGGTTTAATTCAAGGGGGGTATTTCGAAGAAATACGGTAGATGGTACAAACCCTGCTCTAACGTAACACAGTCATTGTTTTGACGTGTGTTCTGCGTTGCCTGGAAAACAAACTGCAGCTTTTGTCATTTTTGTTTCTGTTTACACTCTATTTTGGGGGTGGGGGTATTCCGAGAAATTTTCATAAAGATCATAGTAAACAGTATATATTTTTGTACCCAAAACAGGTAATAAACGTGTCCAAACAGGATTCATTTGGACACAAAGACGTAGACAGCTACACAAACTTGTCTTTGTGTAGCTGCGAAGAAATTAGCAGTCATAAATAAATACATCATGAAATATTTACATTGCATACATAATGTACATTCTTCCGGGGGGATTTCGAGGGGGGTATTATTACCCCAGCCCATTTTGAGGGGGGGGGGGGGGTTCGATTCGAGGGGGGGGGGGGTTAATTCAAGGAGGTATAATTCGAGGTAATACGGTATTCATTTTGTGAGAAAAAATATCATTTTTCTATTTTGTATATTAAATTTTATTTTCAGAAAAAAACAACCCATTTCGTGCAACGCTATGGACACACAGCAAAAAATGCGCTGGTGATCTGCCGTGATCTGCGGTGAAGTGCCTTCACGCAGACGCTCGCAGGCACTTCAACGCACTTCACGAATTACTAATTTTTTATTTCTGTAAACAATTTAGTAAACAAATCCGTGAAGTGTCGGTGAAGTGCATTCCAGCGGTGATCAGGCGTGATCAGGCTCTGAAGTGTGATCACGAGTGGTGAAGTGCCTGGTGATCAGGCGTGATCAGGGTCTGAAGTGTGATCACAAGGGGCACTTCAGACCACTTCAGTGCACTTCACGAGCACATTATTTGCTGTGACACTTCAAAGCAGAGTTGCGAAAGCGTATTTACGCTTACCCGAAATACACGGGTAAATGGGTATTTATACTCATGCTTACGCTTACACTTTCATAAAATACCTGTACTCTTTATTACGCTTTCCCAGCCAAAATACCCGGGTACTAAAAGCGTAAATTTTTTTTCACTTTGTCCGGTTTTACACTTTCGAAAAAACGCGCTTTGTAGTGTAAAACTACAGAAAAGAAAGAGAATGAAACTGCATACCAAAAAATGTGTGCAGAAATGCACTGAAAATAGCGGCACATGTACAAATTGTGTCGCATTATATGAATGTCTGTTGAATACTGTGCCGTGGAGCAAAATATTTATATGGCTTTAGATGGCAATGGCTTTAGAATATCAATTTTGGGGCCAAAATGCACATGTCCTAGTTCGAAAATGAAAATGACTTGACTGTATCTTATATTTACGCTGTTAGAAGAAATACGGTAAGTATTTATGAGAATACATCGCAAAACTCGACAGCATAAAGTCAGAGTTAGAAAATGAAAATGAGTTAACTCTTGCTGCCAATTAATTGCCATCAACATCTAAGGCCAGACTACAA
>OZ038455.1:7723265-7779917 GCA_964036195.1 Sphaerolaimus hirsutus | reverse complement strand
GCTATGGACACTTCAAAGCTCACTAGCTAACTCACCAGAACGAGAAGGATTAGGTTGGCGGCGACGGTGAGCAGGGCGAGGCCAAGCTGCAGCGGGGCGGCGGCGGTCTGCGGCTCGGCGGGCACCACGAGCGCGTAGAAGCCCTCCACCAGCTCGCACACGCACGCGTCCAGCCCTTTCTCGGCACTCATTTTCACTTGGTTTATTTACGACATTATCGTGTTCGGATTTATTTCCAGCTTTATTACATCGAATAGCGCGGATGGTGAGATGAATACCCGCGATGAAATTATCTTTCGTCATTATCTTTGGCCTTTTTAGCTAATTTGCGCCTTTGCCTCCGTGTGTCCTTTCAAAAGGAATCAGCGTTTAATTATATCCGTACCTTGTGTTTCTTCCAGTGTGAAATCATTATTTGTGCTACCCACCCGCTTTGGCTCCGTGCTGGCAGTTATGCAAACTAGTGCAAACATGATTTACTAGTAGTGAACCATTCAATAAGTTTCATATATTTTATATGACCGGGGAACGTAAAAATGTTTTCAAATATAAAATTGATATTTGATTGATAAAAAAGCCACTGCAATAATTTCGCTCAGATTGAACACGGTGAAATTTAGTTTACATTTCCTGTACATGGACAGTGTGTGAGCATGGAATACTTCACGTTTTTAAACGAAGAAATTTAACAAGTTCTTACGTAATACACGTAACTGGCAGACAGAACCGCAAATCCCAAATACAGTATTACCTCCAATATAAGGTATACCTAGGGTATACCGTATACCTTATATTGATTTCATCAGCTTTTTTGAGCGTTTTTGACCGTCACGTTCAAGGAGCAAAAAGTTATACCTTATATTAGAGGGTACTTTATATTGGAGATATCAATAAACCTATATATTTCTGAGTGAACTGCACGCAAAGTATGCCACATGTAAAGTATGCCCAATGCAAAAGATAGGAGGCGCAAAGTTCATAGGGTCATTGTACCCAATTTGTGAATGATTTCACACAGAATGCGGACACTTTTAATTTGCACGTGCATCCTGTGAATAAAGGTAGTTTCGTAACAGCTTCGAAAGTTACATGCTACGTTACATGCTACATGCTACAGCCATGACCTACTAACTCACTCGCCTTCTACTGTCTGGATTTTGCTCGTGGATTTAGCAAAATTGATGCTCGCCATAGTCAAGGCATGCGATCTTGGGTAATGTTTACTGAACCCCCCCCCCCCTAGGGTTGGGAATTTCAAAATTTTCGGTTCCGGTTCTCGGTTCCAAAAGATTTCGGTTCGGGTATCGGTTCTCGGTTCCTGAAAATTTTCGGTTCCGGTTTTCGGTTCGCTTCTTAAACTCGGTTCCGGTTCGGTTCTCAAATGATCAAAATTTCGGTTCCGGGTGATACAATAACCGGGTATTGGGTAATAATCGGCTGAACAATAGAAAAACAATATACAAGACAAACAATAACGTTTACATGTGTAAGTACAGATGCAAACAGATGAATTTTGCAATTCTGAACATGCACCAAGATGTTCAGCTGCTGTTTAAAGGCTTAGATGTAGGTGTTGACAAAACGCTGTTTAAAAACTTTAAGATTCCTAGAAAATTTCGGTTCTTTTGGGTATTTACTTCGGTTCCAGGTATAAGTGCCGGTTCTCAGTTCCGGTTTGGTTCTCAAGGTCGGTTCTGGTTCTCGGTTCTTGGTTCCAAAATAGTGCTCAGTTCTCGGTTTGGTTCGGTTCGGTTCCCCAACCCTACCCCCCCTGTTCAGACCCCTGAAAGGTGGGGTAGATATTTTGGCTCCAAAAAGCGGAAACGGAAAATGGAAAGTTGACACTAAATAATTCCATTCCATTCCCGCACCCTGTAAAATGTCAAGTGTCATGCATAGTGTGAAAAGTCATCTAAAGTGCCCTGTAAAATGTCAAACATCAGATAAAAAATAAAAGTAAGGGCATTTTACAGGGTCCGGGAGTTTTACCGTGTTCTGTCTACACACACCACCCAATGAGGAATCGGGCGTGCGGCACATTGTGGGGAAGAATGTGAGTGTGGTCATCAATACAGGTGCTGAAGATTGAACATTGTGAAAATGTTGTCAATTGAACATTATGCGAGTATTAAAACTGTTTCTTATTGGCCAATAGAAATCTTTATTAGTCTCGACTCGATAATCACAGACATAAATATTCATGTGAACTGTGTATGCAGTCATGTGACATTCAAGTAGAAAGTTGATGGAATTTTTCGTTCTGTTGTCAAGCAGTCTAGTAAAGGGGTTGAGGTTATGTCCCCCTTTGAACTCTCCAGCTATTGAACCCTTTGAACTCTCTGAACTCTCCCTGTGGGTTCACTTCCCCACCCCAAAAAAGTGCCCAACTCTATCCATCTATCCAGCAGTAGAGATGGAACAAACATTGTTTTTTTCAACGACCCCAGTTTAAAAAACGGTTTGATGCTTGCGTTTTTTTAAACAACATTTTTTATTCAAAAATCAGTTTGATGGTTGCGTTTGTTTAAACAAGGTTTTAAAATGGTTTGATGCTTGCGTTTTTTTAAACAACATTTTTTATTCAAAAATCAGTTTGATGCTTGCAATTTTTTAAACAAGGTTTTTTTATTTAAAAAACGGTTTGATGCTTGCGTTTTTTTTATTTTTAAGAACGTTTTTTATTTTTAAGAAACCGGAGATGATTTTTTGGTACCATCCCCTGGACCCCTCACCGCCCAAAACAAAAATCTTTGAGAAATTTTTGGAGGTATTTTTGAGAAATTTTGCCCCTATATCCAATTCAATTTCACTCACCTTCTAAACCTTGAAAAGCCGATCTATTGAAACCTGTAACCCCAAAAAACATTCTTAGTATTTATGCTCTGGAGGAGCAATTTACTATCTATACGAACCTCTGTGGGGGTCCAAATCCACAAGACTACTGCTGCTGTCACTTGCCTATAAATTGGGGGTGCTGATGTTTGTGTAGATGGGCATAGGGATGGAAAAAATGTTGTTTTTTCAATGACCCCATTTTTCAAACTTTGGACAAGTGGCAGTAGTTTATAATGCTATGTAAATAGCAGTAGAATTACTGTGGAGCCATCAGTGATCCGATAAGCATAATAAGTATTGATTTCTACCAAAGAATAAATTGTTATATCAACTTGTTATCTACGCCACATAATAAGACCCCATTATTTGAAATATTGTAAGCACATGGGGTTCTTTTTAAAATTTATGGTAATGTAGTGACACGATGCAGTGCAAATTACCATCAGCAATATCAGAAATTCCTGTAGTCAGTGTATCAAAAAACCCACATGGATCATGTCATGATTTGTCATTTGGTATTGTTATTGTTTGTATTGTTGGTACATTACATATTGCTTTTCTAAAAACATGACTAACATGCGGGCAAGCTGAACTATAAGATATGGAAGTCGAAAGTGGAGGTATAGAAGTCCAAAGTCAATAAAGCACTCAATTCTTCTCCATCTAACCCATACAGAGCCCATGGTTGGATATCTTATAGTTCAGCTTGCCTGCATGCTAGCCATGTGTTTAGAAAAGCAATATGTAATGTACCAACAATACAAACAATACCAAATTACAAATCATGACATGATCCATGTGGGTTTTTTGATACAGTGACTACAGGGGTTTCTGATATTGCTGATGGTAATTTGCACTGCATCGTGTCACTACATTACCATACTACTACAGTCCTGCTAGTACCTTATATTGAGGTAAAAATGTATTTTTTCCATTTCGCTGCCGATTTGCTGCGCATTGAACTCGCGTGTAAGTAACAAAATGCCGAAACTAAATAATGTGTTACCGGTAAAACGCAAACACCAAAACATCCTCAAAACCCGCTATAAATCACTTCCAGTAGCACCCCATGGGCACTCAATTGAACAGAAGCATCCAATCTACAAAATAAGCGAGCCGAGTTACCAACGCCGAGCGGAGCGACATGAGCATGGACACGGTCAAGGGCATCGTGCTGGCGGCGGTGACCATGATTTGGTGCTGCAACGACGAATCGACTATGACGCACGCGTTCAAGTTGCGCGATTGGCATAAGGTGGTCGCGCGAAGGGACGACCAAACTCGAGGTTCCACACCAGAGTTGTTAAAAGCGCTGAACTTTTTGAGTACAGAAAGTGTAAAATACTTTTTTTACCCATACTCTTGAGTAGATGTGAGTAAATTATTTTTTTCGCAGGAACATGTGAAATTGAGTACTCCCACCCCCCGGAAATGAAAAAAAACTAGTACTTTTCTTCGTAGAATATGTAAAAGTGGGTACTTTTCATGAAAAATGTAAAAGCGACTGCTTTTTACATGTTTTTACATACTTTTTACCCGGGTGTTAAATCATTGGATGGGCGTGGCGTTATGCAAGGCAAATTTTCGTAAAAACTATGTAAGCTTATGTACATATTTTTCGTTCCTAGCGTACAGCTAATTCAATGCACGCCACGGAATTTTTTTAAAGCAAGCTAAGTGCACCGGGGGGCCCTATAAAACTGTGTAACGACCCGGGCGTTGTGCCATTACGCATGCATACCCATCACGCATGCAGGCCCGTCACGCATGTTTTGCTACCCATCATGCATGTAGACCCATCATACAGGGGCGTATCCAGGGGAGGTGGGGGCTACATCCCCCAGTAAGCTGTGTAACGCCCGGGGCGTTGTACAGGAGCGGTTCATACGGGAAATACGTAAACGTGTTCATTTCAATAGTATGCATACAGGTGAGTACACGGTCATTTTAAAAGTATATGTATATGTATTTACAAAGTACTCAAGTATATGTATTTGTGAGTAAGTGTAAATACGTTTTAACAACTGCAACTTTAGCAATAATGCAGCTGAAAAATACACTTTTTTCTTTGTTTTTTATGTTTTCTATGTGCAGTTATTTGTGCAGTTTGTTCATGTGTGTTAAGGAACAAAAAAACCACTTCATTTTCAATGTGTGTTGAAACATAATTGGTTACACCACAACTTGAATTGAATTTTTGACATTCATTGAAACACAGCTTTTTTCGCACAGGGGAAGGAGCTTCGGTCACAGGCACAGCACCGTCGATCAAGGTTGGTGTATGGTGAATTGCTTCGACACTTTGACACAGCCATAATAGATACAGAACTTTTTTGTTCACTGTTATAAGTGCGGAACTTTTTTGTTCACTGTTAAAAGTACAGAACTTTTGAAAAGTACCCATACCTGTAATTTTTTACCCATGCTCAAAAAATACCTGAATAAAATACTTTTTTAACCAAATACTTTGGTAAAATATAAAAGTGTAAAAGTATTTTTCAAGTATTTTTTAGTATATTTCAGTAAATTGCATATTTTTTTGTTGTGGGATTGTAAAATATTATTTTTGGGTACATATAATAATAAATTTGGGTGCATAAATTGCATGATCAAGTGTTGGTATGCTTGTCCGTGGAGCTAGTTGTTTCCATTGAATTTGTGTGGTAGCGGTTAGGGTGTCAAAAATTTTTTTTACGGAATACAGAAAACGGAAAGGTAAAAATTTTTCACTTTACGGAAAACAGAAAACGGAAAGGTAAAAAAAAAATTCTGCAGGAAAACGGAAAGGTAAAAAAATTTCACTCTGCGGAAAACGGAAAACGGAAAGGTAAAAAAAAATTTATCAGCCAGAAAACGGAAAACAGAAAAATGAAATGCCGGAAAACGGAAAGAGAAATTTTCACGGAAACAGAAATTTTCACGGAAACAGAAAAAAATAAAGTGAAATTTGCATGGAAAATGTACAAATTTGCAGAAGGAAAACCTGCATGCAGGTTTGCCTGTTTGGCTTTGATTGTGGTAGCTGTACATTCTGCAACTATGGATCATGCCAGTAACTTCCCTTGTAGTTCAAGCTTAACTGAACCAACAAAAAATCATCAAAAGGTAGCAAAAATACATTACAACAACAATAAGAATTTAGCAAAAGTGAACTTAGAATGTAACTGAACAGTAAGAAGTATACTCAGCGGACTGCAGTGTATGTGTCCAAAATTTCTTTGTTTTTTACAGATTTAGATACAGATAAAAGTTATGAACGACACAAGAACCTGGTAGTTAAAAACACCATAGTGGAAAAAGATAAATACAGATTGGAAAAATAATGGAAAAATGCCAGAAAATGGAAAAATGGCCTGGAAAAATGGAAACAGAAAGGTAAATAAATTTCAGCCGGAAAACAGAAAAATGGGCCGGAAAAACGGAAACGGAAAGGTAACAAATTTTCAGCTGCCGGAAAATGGAAAATGGAAAAGTAAAAAAATTTTGGCTGCCGGAAAACGGAAAATGGAAAGGTAAAAAATTTTCCTGCGGAAAGGCGGAAACGGAAAATGGAAACAGAAATTTTACACCCTAGTAGCGGTGATCTCAACATCGTCATCCCTAACAGCTTCAACCTTGATGACTGCAGAGGCTACGCAGTCATTTTATTTAGAAACTGACCCACGTTTGTCATTTTTTCAAAGAACATTTGTATTTACATGTTTTAATCTGTGCTCTATGCTTTTATTTTTGATCCAAATTTTAAAATGAAAGGTGCATCTAGAAGCGCTGTAGATCTAGGTGATGCAGGCAGAGTTGTCGCACAGCTTTATAAAGATCCCGCTGCTAAATAAATACTGCGGAAATCCCACCAGGGACCATTCCCTGGTGTGAACAGAAAGGTTCTCGACACAGTCTGAACAACCCCTGTGAAAAAAATTATTTTCAGTAAACAAAGAACAAGTCACTTGTCCCCTATAGGGGACAAAATTTTGGTCCCCTGCAGGGGACATTTGTCCTCTGTAGTGTAGGGGACCAAAACTATTTGTTTACTGATAAAATTTTTTTCCTCACAGTGGATGTTTGGACCTTGTCAGGGACCTTTCCCTTTACACCGGGGACTGGTCCCCAGTGGGATTTCATTCACTATACAAAAGTACAGTGATAGACAAAAAAAGAATCACTAACTGCTCTGAGCTGAAATTGGGCATACTCACTAAACAAAGGAGTACACATATGCCAAAATTGAGACAAATCAAAAATTTCTTTACACACTCCCAAAGAATATGCATCATCATGTGTAACTGTTAGCATTAATTTTGTGCATGAAAATGTGGTGATAATTAACCTAATTAACATGGAAACAACCCATACACACCAATTATTGACTGTTAAAAATTTTTATTTTTAGGAAAGGGTCACTGTAATTAGCTGTACTAATGGCATGCTTTGCACTGAATGTTACTTTATTTTCCTGAATAAAAAATTGTCATAAAAAATTGCTCTGCAATGAACTCCACTATATCCCATCTAAAAAAACCTGAAAGATTTTTGCTTGTTTATTGATCAAATGGTTATTTCAAAATGAAATGATGACAAAATTACTTTTAACACAATAAACAATGCAAGATAAATGATGTGAGTGTTGTGCCACAAGATGGTCAAGTGACAAATTGTGTCTGTGTCAATATTAACGATGGCAAAAAAAGATTCTAAAATTCGAAAACATTTTCTAATTTTCAAATTTTTGCAGAACTTTCAAATTCTTATTTCACCCCTGTAAAAACACTTAAAAATCTGAAAATTAATTTGAGGAAAAATTCAAAAATTCGAAAATTCATTCAGGAAAAACACTTAAAAATTTAATACTAGACAATATGGCCATGTGTCAATATGGCCATGTGTCAATATGGCCATGTGTCAATATGGGCTTGTGTCAAAGTGTGTCCTGTGACAATTCATTTGTGTCTGACAAATAACCTGTGTCAAAATTTCCAGATACCGTCACACTGTGTGCCACTCAGACAGGAAACAGAGTTGTAATAACTGGTATTTTTGGAAAGTGTAAACATAAGCACAAATAGCTTTCTTCCAATTGCGAGTATTTGTGCTAAAATGTAAGGTGTTTTTAAAATACATGGGAAGTGTACTGTTTTTCTCTCAAAATACCCAAAATAAGGGTGTTTATCATTTAGCCAGCAGATTTTGAGGGGGGTGTGGGTATTTTTATGTTTATCTGAGGTGGGTTATTATTTCATCAGGAGTTTTGTGGAATAGGCTTTTCCCAATAGGCTTTACCAAAAACCGTAAATAAGTGTGGCCAAACAGATATACTCGGCAGACACGATACTCTACAAACAGATAGGAGTTACGTACCGTTTCTATCAAAGTCAAATATATATGTCAAACGGAAAACATTAAGGACCGATTTTTCACAAAAGAATCAAGAAAATAATAGATTTGCCTGTATGCCGGTACGCTACTAATTTCAAGTAAATATGTCGCGTTTCCGGAACAGAAATATTCCTATTTATCTTCAGCGGAACTTATTTCAGCCTGCGGCGTATGTGGCCTTTAGATTCAGGAAATATTTCGTGCATTTCGTCTGAACGAGTTCTAGCGCGGCCGAATTTTCCATGATACATACCTACCTATTTTTTTTTGTATTTCACCCGGGAACGAGTTGGACAGCGGCTAAAATTTATGATGTATCACACCGCGGGAGGGTTTCCTCGGGAAAAATGTACGGCATCAAGTAACCCGAGTATAATAGGTCAACTTGAGTGACATGATGGATAGCAATGTTCTGAATGAATTCGCAATGACTGTAATGTAAAGTGAATTGACACTTTACAAAATGTTCCCAATGAACACAGAGATTGAATAACAACTGATATATCCCATCGGGGACCGGTCCCCAGGTCGGGGATCGGTCCCCAGCAAAAAATGAATGTTTCAAAAGTTAATAATTTGTGCGTATGGGTTGTTTGCATGTTTATTCAGCTAATTATCAGAAAATTTGCAAGATGGTTACACATGCTGATGCATATTCTTTGGGGCGGGGGGGGGGGGGGTGTATAATTTTTTTTTTCTGGATTTGTCTCAATTTTGGCATGTGTGTACTCCTTTGTTTAGTGATTACACATGCCAAATTTCAGCTCGGAGCAATTAGTGGTTCTCATTTTTAATGCTTTTATTTTTTTAATCACCGTATTTTTGTACAGTGAACAAAATTCCACCGGGTACCAGTCCCCGGTGCGAACAGAAAGGTTCCCGTTATGGTCCTAACGTCCCCTGTGAAAAAAAATTATTTTCAGTAAACAAAGAACATTGGTCCCCTACAGGGGACACAATTTTGGTTCCCTGCAGGGGACATTTGTCCCCTGTAGTGTAGGTAGGGGACCAAATTTGGTTGTTGACTAAAAACTTTTTTTCTCACGGGACGTTTGGCCCCTGTCGGGGACATTTCTATTGCCACCAGGGACTGGTTCCCAGTGGGATTTCGTTCACTGTACAAAACACAATGATTGAGAAAAATAAAAGCGTTAAAAAATAAGAGCCACTAACTGCTCTGAGCTGACATTTGGCATGTGTACTCACTAAACAAAGGAGTACACATGCCAAAATTGAGACAAATCAAAAAAAAATTTAAACACCTCCCAAAGAATATGCATCAGTGTGTAACCGTCTTACAGAAATTTTGTGCATGCAAATTTGGTGATAATTTACCTAATTAACATGCAAACAACCCAAATTATTGACTTTTGAAAAATATGATTTTTTTGCCGGGGACCGGTCCCCGATTAGGGCCTCTGTAAATAGCTGAATGAAGAGTACATTTTCGTTAAAAAAACGTTAACGGCAGCTCTAAAGTTGTAGGTTAGGATACATACATACCATATTTCCATAGGATACATACCGTAGAAGGGCACCCTTCGATTTTTTCACTGCCCTTATATTTTTTCTACAACTTCTCATCCAACTTTTTTCAGGTTCTACCTAGGTTTTTCAAAGTATTACGTCACCGACAGTGCATGGAATGACGATACGTAGAGTTCATTCAATATTTGATTTTGAAGTACCGCAAAATAAATAAAGCTACTAAATCACAATATCCGCTGATATTTTTTTCTCATTCATTTGGCACAAGTCCAGCACTTTGTGTACCTTCTATTGGAGACCGCCCTTCTATCTATTTCGTGGCCCAAATTGAGTCGAAAAAGTGTACCTTCTATTAAAGACGCCCTTCTATTGGAGACCTGCCCTTCTATTAGAAGAAATACGGTACCGGGTATTTCGAGGGGGGGTTATTATTTCACAGGAAATTTTTTTGAAATCCTAGTACAAAATCGTGGTTTGTGATGTGCGCTGGGGTAAAAAAATGCATCAATAACTGACATGTATCAACTCCTGTATACTAATATTAGTACGTAGATGGTATAAACACTGTTCTAACGTGATTCCAACATTGTTTTAACGTGTCTTCTGCAGTACGCAGAACACAAACTGCAGTATTTGTCATGTACGTTCTCTTTACACTAAATCTGGGGGGGGGGTATTTCGAGGGGGGGTGATTGTTTCATAGTGGTCTCGAGAGGGAGGGGGGGGGGTCAAACGAGGGGGGGTATTTCGAGGAAATACGGTATTTACAAATTTATTGGCATTGTCCCGTGAAGACATTTTGTTCTCAAGCACATGGGTGCAGAACGTAATACCATGAACTGAGCGAAAATCACCTGTTCAAACTAGGATGTGAGACAGACAAGAAACTCATTAGTTAAGAATAACTCAATTTGGTAGGTATTTCAAGGGATGTCTATTAATTCATTGTGGGCAGGGTTGGTTTTATAAAAATTCATTTTAGTAAAATTGTATAAAAATTGTATAAAAATTTAATTTTATTTTAATTGTATTCTTGTTTCATTTTATTTTATTTTAATTTTATTCTTGTTTCATTTTATTTTATTTTATTTTATTCCCAAAAGTCATTAATAAAATAAAATGACACATTTTACAAAAATTTTACAAAAATTGTACAAAAATTTTACAAAAAATCAGAATCATGCATGCAAGGCCAGAAAAATGTTATAATTAGACCTATACATCAAAAACCTGTGACAAATTTTTCCCTTACTTTTCAAAAGTTGCATGCAGTATGTATTGTTAGCTAGCTGCAAGTGTAAAGTTACAATTATTGATAAGAATGGTTTGCATTTTCAGTAGAAGGACTAGTGGAGTGTGCTGGGCACATTTATAAAATGTGATGCAATTTGTCAATTGTCATGACAAATGTAAAGTAAAGTGTCAATTGTCATGCAAAATGTCAAGTGTCATGTCAAATGTCATGCAAAGTGTAAATTGTGTATCCAAATCTTGTGTTTTTGTATCCATAGTATGTATTGTATCCAAATCTTATGTTTTTGCATCCAAATGTTCACATAAGATTTGGATTCAACAACAACATAATTTGGATACAAAACATAAGATTTAGATATCAAACATAAGATTTGGACACAATTTGCTTGACAATTGATACTTTTTTTTACATGTCATGACAATTTACACTTTACCTTACATTTGTCATGACAATTGACACTGCATGACATTTTACATGACATTTGACACTTTACACTTGGGACTGCTCCCATATCCATGAATAAACAGGTAGAAACTCAAGCAACGAGATAAAATTTTACAAAAAAAATGAATTTTTATACAATTTTACAAAAATATGAATTTTTATACAATTTTACAAATTTTTTTTACAAAAATTCGAATTTTTATACAATTTTTATTTTTATTCTTAAATTTTCCATTTTATTTTATTTTATTTTATTCTTGAATATTCCATTTTATTTTTATTTTATTTTTATTTTTTTTCTGAGATTTTGCCAACCCTGATTGTGGGCATTTTGAAGTGGCGTATTTCGAGGGGGGTACCTCGCGAGTAAATACGGTATTAACACTGGGAAAGTATGGATGTTCTTCTGGGTAAATGTAAATACCGTTTCACAACTCTGCCAGGAGCCACACCGCTGCTTTGCAGTGATAAATCCGTTTACTGTTCCACCTGTTAGCAGTGATTATGCATGGAAGTTATGTATGTATGCCGGCAGTGCATTGCCTATTTTGGACAGTCACGATGCAATGGTTACCATTGACAAAGTAGTTATCAATGCGATACCAGGTGCCAGCCCAGATGCTGTAAAAAACATGTAAAATGTCATGTGTCATGTGAAGGACCCTGTAAAGTGTCATGTGCATCAAAATCTTACTCTATACTATGTTACATAATATTTGGATACTAGATAAGATTTGGATACACGTGACGCTTTACAGGGTCATTTACATGACACATTGCATTATACAAAATACAGGTTTTTTACAGGGTTTGGGACTGCCCCCAGATTCGGTAACAAGCGCTCGTGTGTGGGTCGATGGGCACCCTGTGAATGAGACAGACGCGGACAATGGCAATACAATCAGAAGATGGTATTTTAGCGATGGAAGCCCGATTCCGCTTACCGGGTTTTGGCGATACACTGAGCCCGACAACAATCCAGAGCCACCCTGTAATTGTGTTAGTAGGACAATAGGTACTCAATCACTGGGACGTGCTACCCAAGAAGACTTCCCATGTGAACAGGATAGATACGTTGCCGATTTTGTTGTGTGCGAATACGATACACGTTTGTTCCTTTTATTCCCCTTGTTTTTGGTCCATGACAGAACACACTTTTGACAGATTTTTGTTTCTGGAGACTGTTTTTAGTAAGAATGATGTCAAAAAGCATGATGTCGTAATGAATGATACCGTTGTAAATATGACAGAATTTCTGAATTCAGATTTCATATTAATTTCTAGCAAATTATAATCCATGCAATATGACTGCCATACTGATACTTGTACTCGGTGCATGTGCGTCGATGCGGCTGAACTTAAAAAATCTATCGGGCGTACGCCCTACCCTACAAATCTGTAGGGAGAATTAAATCTGGCCCCAGGTACTGTAACAACAACTGGGACAGTGACATCAACAGGTACATCAATTACAACAGGGACAACAACAACAGCATGGACATCAACGACACCAGGGACTGTAACAACAACTGGGACAGTGACGTCAACAGGTACAGCAACTACAACAGGGACAACAACAACAACAGGGACATCAATGACACCAGGTGCCAGTTCTGCAAGTGGAGAAGTGAAAGCACAAATGGCAAAAGTGAAGTGAAATGACAAGCAAATTTTGAAATTAATTGAAGAAAGTACAGTTTGTAGAAAGTTCTTAAGGGTGGGAAACCTTTGTTCCCTCTGCCACGAAGTGGTAGGTTTGGCAAACCATACGTAAATGTAAACGAGCGTGAGTGGCAGGTGCTTCGCACCTGGCTTTAGCGCTTGCCCCTTATCCACTGTGCGCCTGCGCCACCAAGAAACAGACTACTAGAAATTTACCAAAAAAGTTAAAAAAACCAAATTTTCATCTCACCCGAAAATCGCCCCATCTTTGTTTTTGTTGCGAAAGTGAAATAAGAAGTGAGAAGGTAAATGGCACATTTGTTTTTTTTTAACTTGACCGGCCAATTTACTTCGCTTTTGCTAATTTACTTGCCATTACACTTCGCTTTTGCCATTTGCGCTGTCACTTCTCCACTTGCCGAACTGGCCCCAGGAACAGTAACAACACATGGGACAGTGACAATTGGAAGTACAGCTGTCCTGACAACTGTCAATACCCCTGGGACATCCACTGGCACACCAGGTGCCGGTTCCGCAAGTGGACAAGTTAAGAGTTAAAAGTTAAGAGTTGAGTAAAAAGACAAATGGCGAGTTAAGAGTAAAGTTAAAGTTTAAGAGAAAAGTTTAAGTTTAAGAGAAAAGTTAAAATTTAAGAGAAAAGTTAAAAGTTGAGTTAAAGGTTAAGAGTTGAGTTAAAGGTTAAAAGTTGAGTTAAGAGTTAAAAGTTGAGTTAAGAGTTGAGTTAAGAGTTAAGAGACAAGTGGAAAATGAAGGTAAAAAAATATAAAAAAATAAAAATATGAAATTGGTATCGATACGGCTGTTCGCTGGCATGGTGCCAATGTTGTATGCACGTCATTTGAAAATAACGTATCCAAAAAAATTATCGCTAAAAAAAGAAAAAATCGCCGAACGTTGTTTCGAAATGGCCGTGCGGGGACAAAATATGATTGAAGATCAGCGTATCGTGCTTTTGCAACGAATGACCCATTTGTCTTTTAAATCAAATTTTAACTCATCTTTTGACCTTTAACTCAACTCTTAACATTTAACTCAACTTTTGACTCAACTTTTAACCTTTAACTCAACTCTTAACTTTTAACTCAACTTTTGACTCAACTTTTAACCTTTAACTCAACTCTTAACATTTAACTCAACTTTTGACTCAACTTTTAACCTTTAACTCAACTCTTAACTTTTAACTCAACTTTTGACTCAACTTTTAACCTTTAACTCAACTCTTAACTTTTAACTCAACTTTTGACTCAACTTTTAACCTTTAACTCAACTCTTAACTTTTAACTCAACTTTTGACTCAACTTTTAACCTTTAACTCAACTCTTAACTTTTAACTCAACTTTTGACTCAACTTTTAACCTTTAACTCAACTCTTAACTTTTAACTCTTAACTTGTCTACTTGCGGAACTGGCCCCAGCGCAGACTAAAGCCAGCACAACTGGCAAGGGTGTCACACGAAAGCCAAAAGTCACTGGTCAATGCATGCACTGTGCCTGGGACGATAATAACGCTTGTATTAAGGAGAAGACTGGTCAGCTAGAGCCATGTGATAAAGGATTTTGCACCGCTGTCTGTTTTCACTCATATCGTTATAAGCACACTGTGCTAAAGCTTAAACACCTTTGATATATTGGCATCTTGTTATAACTACACCAGTAAATTTAACATTTTCTATAGCATAAAATAAGTATTCTGCAGTTTTATATAAATACTTATAATTGAAAAAGGTAATTATTGTGTTTACCAAAAATACTAGTATTTTTCACACAACTAACAATTTTCACAACTCTGGGATACACAAAAAGTTGGGAACATGTGGATAGCATTCATTTCTTTATTGAAGTGTACCGTATTTCTTCTAATAGAAGAGCACCATTTTTTCAACTTTTTTACCTGCTGTTCTATTGGAGGTGCCGTTGTATTGGAGGCTGCCATTCTATTTTTTTCACCATTTTTTCCACACATTTCTCATTTGAACATGAGCCTTATTATTAATGAAGCTTGATCAATATTTGAGTATAATAGCATCAATTTGACATAACATATATTTGAATGCTTTGAATGTTCTCACAATCAATTTTCTACTTCTTTGTGTGTTTTGGCACACTCCCAACATAATTTCTACCTGCCGTTCTATTGGAGGTGCCGTTCAATGAGAGGCTGCTGTTCTATTGTTTTCGTGAACGCAAAAACGTGACAAAACCTGCCATTCTATAGGAGGTGCTGTTCTATTGGAGGTATGCTGTTCTATTAGAAGAAATACGGTAAAGTCGGCGGACATTTCACCCTACAAAATCGGAGAGTTAGAATTCGCTCGCGAATAGAGCAAAACAAAACTTGGGTCCCACCCGGACGCTCGGAATTGAAAAAGAAAAAAATATTAAAAGAGAAATGGACACTTCGCCGTGTCCGTGCGTGCACGCCGCCCGTTTCAACGTTTCTTTTCAACGTTGTCCGTTGGAAGCGAAAAAATTTGACTGTTTAAATGACCCTTTTACCGTTTTTGTTAATTTTTTCATTCGTTGGCTCCGTTCCAATGGAAGAGTCCCCATATGAGAACTTGGCAGCCAGCCAAAATTGCGAAATCCGCTATAAATGTGAATAAAAAGGCTAACACTAACTATATAACCATGTATATAAACAAAAATAGCGATTTTAAAGGTGGAAATTAACAAAGTGGAGCGACCTTTAACGATTTTTAGTTAACTTTGACTTTTCACTCGCATCTGTATAATACGCAACTGGAAACTGGGATAAGAGCCACGTTTTCATACGTGACCCGATCCATTCCAATCATTAATATATTGCGTCACAATAATGACGACATGCACTCTCTACTGGAGAGACTGACGCAAATGTTTGTAGGGCGATACGTCTGCCGACTTTATGCATGATGCGTATATGCATTATCCCTATGTTCCCTACAACCTGGTGCCAACAGTGCCATGAAACCTTTGGTGTTCCTTTTGGGGTATTCCTTTAGTGTTAGCACCACTGGTTAGCACCACGGGCACCACTACTATTGCAACATTCCAGTACCAGGCTCCAGTGCCAACACATTTTTACACATCACTAGCCATAATTCTATGGACCAATTCACCCCCACCACAGCTGGTTGTGCAAAGAATTGGAACAAGTGACAAGAGAAGCGAAGCCACCTGTGGGTTGCCACAGGCTACAATCGCGAGAATAGCTGATATGGGTGGAAACAGGAGAGATATAGAAGCTATGAGGGGCGCTTGCAGACATGATGGTGCTCTGATTGAAGTGATGGTGGACGGTTTGTTTGGCTATCAGTTTGGTTGCATATTGATGGCATTAATGCATACAAAAAGACATTTATTTGACGCAAAAAGGCGAAAATTCAATCAACATTTATTTTAAGCTTTGGCAGATTGCCAACAATGGACCATTGGAATTGGATGTATCATCAAAACTTATAACCAAACACAGGATACATTCTCATCGGCTACATTCGATGCTGTCCAATTGACCACTCTGATGAGCATGCAGCCTGTGATGTCAGTGACATGCCTCGTTTGGGTCACGCATCCAGTTTTGGGCCCAATGTCCGTTTACTGGTAGTCATTGTGGCCACTGTGCTTTCGTCAGCATTTAGGTGAATATGATTTTAGTGTTTATGCAGGGCCAGTGTGCCCGGATTTTCTGAAATACCGTATTTCCTCAAAATACCCCTCTAATTACACCCATCGAATTGCCCCCCCCCAAAATGGACACTATGAATTTATTACCCCACCGTCGAAATACCCCCCCCCCCAAAGTGATTGTAGAGAGAACGTAAATGACAATACCCCCCCTTCGTTTAACCCTTCCTCACAATTCTCAATCTGAAAAAATAAACCCCCTGGGGGTATTGCGAGGAAATACGGTATTTACTGATGCAACTTGGTGTGACTGGCATTGTTTAGCTCAATACAACCCCCATCGTGATTGAGTAATATGCAACTAGGTAGACTAGGAGACTAGTGATGTAAACACAGCGCCAGCAGTATTGTGTGAAAGAGCCACAAGAGCGAAAGGTGCCACATAGAATAGCGCCAAGCTCCAAAGATTTTTGCTTTTATGCTATTTGTTTTGGCATTGGCTTATTTATATCACTGCATATTTATTCCTGAAAGTATATACAGTAATAATTGTTGAGTGTGGGGGAAATTAAATGAGTGCACACCAAGTTACAACTAAATGTTATTCAGTGGTTTGACAGCAGAGTTGCAAAAACGTATTTACGTTCACCCAAAATACCCGGTTATTTGTGTATTTATACTTACATTTACGTTTACGCTTTCCAAAAATACCGTTACGCTTTGTTACGTTTTCCTGGCACAATTACCCGGGTACCAGAGAAAACGTAAAAATATGCTACACAGAACAATATTGTTTGACAAATATAGTGTAATATGATGAGTTCAACATGTTCTAATGTTGAAGAGTACTAATTCCGCAATTGGAGAACTTAACACCAATTTGTAAGTGAAAAGTAAAAAGTTGAAGGAAAGTATTTTTGTGAGGGAGAACTGAAGTGCAATTAAAAAGTTAAAGACATTTATAGTGTTTTCTCATGACTGACCATTTGTCTTTTAAGTTACCATTTCACTTACAAATTTACTTTTCTTTCAATTTTTACTTGCCATACAACTTGCCATTACTTCTCACACATAATTTTTTTAGTTCTCCTGTTATGGAATTGGCACCTTATGGTTGACACCCACTAGTTGACAATGACGCGAAATTCCAACTTAAATCCCAATTCAATATCCCGATCCCATCATTCTAAATATATATAAAATACAGGTAAGCAGAAAATGTCGATGGAGATCATATGAACATCCATAATGTTGTAAAAAACATTGTGTTTTTTTTGTATTCTCTGATAGCGGAAGCACTTAATATAATTTTTACGTTTACGTTTTATTTTATGTTTTCCCCGGTATTTTTAAAATACCTTACGTTTTAGTATTTATACTTTTGATTTGGAAAAGGTATTTACGTTTACGTTTACGTTTTCCAAAAATACCAGTATTTGTACAACTCTGTTTGACAGTGATCTCCGAGGTAGGAGTTGGGCATAACTGCAATGAGGGTGTTGTAGGCAGGGTTGGTTTTATAAAAATCATTTGTATACAAATTGTATAAAAATTGTATAAAAATGTATTTTATTTTTATTTTATTCTTGTTTCATTTTATTTTATTTTATTTTATTCCAAAATAATAATAAAATAATAAAATGGACCATTTTACAAAAATTTTACAGATATTTTACAGAAATTTTACAAAAAATCAGAATCTTGCATGCAAAATCAGAAAAAATGTGATAGTTAGACCTAAACATGAAAAACGTGTGACAAATTTTTCTATTACTTTGCAAAAGTTGCATGCAGTAGGTATTGTTAGCTAGTTGCAAGTGTTAAGTTACAATTATCGATTAGAATGGTTTGCATTTTCAGTAGAAGGATTACTGGAGTGTGCTGGGCGCATTTGTAAAACATCATGCAAAGTGTCAATTGTCATGACAAATGTAGTAAAGAGTCAATTGGCATCTCAAATGTCAAGCAAAGTATAATTGTCATGACAAATGTTGTGCAGAGTGTAAATTGTGTATCTGAATCTTATGTTTTGGTATCCAAACCTTATGTTTTGGTATTCAAATCTTATGTTTTTGTATCCAAATGTTCACATAAGATTTGGTTACAAAAACAACAAGATTTGGACACAAAAGATAAGATTTGGATACAACTTGCTTTACAGTTTCAACTTTAATTTATATTTGTCATGACAAATGACACTTAACTTAACATTTTCATGAAAATTGACACTTTCCATTCCATTTCATATGACATTTTGACACTTTACATGGCTTGGGACTGCCCCAGCTCCGCAAATGAACAGGTTGAACTTAGGGTTGGCCGATTTTTTTTTTTAAACGTTTAAAAAAAAACAAAAAAAACATGACGTCCGAAATGTTTTTTTTTTAAAAAAAACATCGGCCAAAATTTTTAGTACTAAGCACTAAGTATTTTGCAAATTTTTTGCGCGCAAGCGCGCAATTTCACACACAAATTGACATTGGTGGTTGTTTTCATTGGTTTTGTTGCATTTTTAGTATCAAAACATCCATTTCTATGTGCTACCATGGGTGAATAAGCAACATATGTTGCTGTAATATATAATATTGAGGTAATGTGCTTCCATGTACCTCCACAGTGTGTAACTTCACTCCCAAAGTAACAACCTCCTTTTATAACCTTGTTTGATCACCATTCCGTGCCAAACTTTACCTGAAGTCACAAACATTTGACTATAAGGCGATATACGAATGATATGTCGACGAAAAATGGATATTTTTGACACAAATCACCACTTATAATGCTATCCCATGGCTCCACAGCCATTATATGGTCATATTTAACATCACAGAGTATTGCCAGTGTCTGATATACCTATATATGTTGACACTAGGTCATATCTGGGAGCTTTTAAAAAAAAACATCGAGTTAAAAAAAAAACGTTTTTTTTTCAACCCTAGTTGAACTATAAACAACAGAAAAAATTTTTTACAAAAAATATGAATTTTTATACAATTTTTACAAAAATATGAATTTGTATACAAATTTACAAAAATTTTACAAAAATTTGAATTTTTATACAATTTTTATTTTTATTTTGAAATTTTCCATTTTATTTTATTTTATTTTATTCTTCAATTTTCCATTTTATTTTTATTTTATTTTTATTCTTTTCTGAGATTTTGCCAACCCTGGTTGTAGGATGGTGATATTACACGGTTATTTGGTGAACCCTTTGTGAAATAAATACAATATAACTAGACAGATTTGAAAATTCAACAATTACTTTTGGAAAAGATTTGAAATTAAAAATTTATTTTCAGGAATAAACACTTGAAAATTTAAACACTTTTGTTCCAGAGTGTTTGCCATCAGATTTAGTTCAGTTTCCCCGTTTCTGATGCAGTGCCCAGCGTGCGGCATGGGTAAGTTTGCTGCAGTATTGATTTTACGTTTGCGGTGCACAAATTATATGGGGGACCGCTGCCGTAAACCGGAGATACTACTTATCCTTATCTCCACTTGGCAGGCAGCCAAAATTTTTGCAATCGCTATAAATATAAATAAAATGGACAAAAAAACCTAAAAATTAGTATATGACCTAGAAAGACGAAAATAGCGATTATGAAAATGAAAATTGACAAAATAGAGCACATTTTGAACAAAGATTGCGGGAAAATCGCTCAAAATACAAGACGCGAACGTTAACTGAGCGATGACTATGAGTGATTTTGGCTTCTTTCTTCCATTTTTTTACAATTTCCAAAGTTTTGTGAATCCAATTTTTAGGTTTCAAATGTTTTGGCCATGTGCCAAGTCTGTGAAATGGACCTAATAGTGTGATCCTGCCTGCGCCCTCTGCTCCCCCTTCCTTTGAACCTATTTATATTTCACAGTAATTGCAATTTTCCACCTCAAATGCAGATTTTAGCTTAGTTTTGGAATTTTTGCTACAGACTGAACTGAACAGGACCATGAACCATGGGGAATGTCAGAGCAAGGACACGACACCCACTTAATTCGCACCCTTCAGGTGAGTTGATGTACATTGCGGGTGGGTTGATCTAGTGGATTTATGATTTGTGTTAATTTGACAATACCGTATTACCCCGAAATACCCCCATGGGGGTTTATTATTTCGCCAGCTAATTTTGAGGGGGGGTTAATTCGAGAGGGGGGTTTATTCGAGGGGGGGGGGTCTATTATTTCGCCAGAAATTTTACAAAATTTACCGTACTCAGACGTAGAAAAATACAACATTGTCAGAGGCGTATGAGTGTTTATAGGCATGTACTACTGTATATACACATAAACCCTTCCCTATTAACATCACTCAGTCATCGGTTTTAACGTGTGTTCTGCATAATACAGTTCATACACTGTGGTATTTGTTGTGTACATGCTGTTTACACTGTATTTGGGGGGGGGGTATTTCGAGGGTGGGGTTTATTATTTCCCCAGCCCATTTTGAGGGGGGGTTAATTCGAGGGGGGGGTTAATTCAAGGGGGGGGGGGATAATTCGAGGTAATACGGTACATACAAATTGATGGGTTTTTAACAATTTTTTTTACATACAAATTGTTGATGATTATTAACGTTTTCATCCATTTATGGCTCGGTATCTGCCCAATCAGTATGCTTCTTTAGAATCAGCATGAAATTTTGGGATGAATATCGATCTTTTCTGATCATCAGATTCCCAAAATTCCATTTAGACTTGATAGTATATGTGAAATGTAAAATAAAAGGTCACTGAAAAATTAGTTACCTTTATGTTTTCAACTTTTTTCTTCAAAATTCATCATCATAACTGATTTTTTCGCAGAAATGTGTCATGAGGGTGTGTAATGGGCTGACAAAATGAATTAGACTTATGTTCCATCACTCATTACATGAATTTTTAATGTTATACTCCTTCTATGTTATGTTTCATTATGTTGTAAACACAAACTCTTTCATTCTTATTATCAGTAATAGCAAATATGTAGGGTGAACCAGAGTTGTTTAAATACCGGTATTTTTGGAAAGTGTAAGTGTAAATACACTTTCCAAATTTTGAGTATGGATACCAAAAGTGTAAGGTATTTTAAAAATACCTAGGAAAGTGTAAAAAAGTGTAAGTGTAAATTTTTTTTTTTGAAAGAGCTCTCACTGTTGAGCATTAGAATACACCACTGTTTTCACCTTGAGATCAATATATTTATTTGTCATTTTTATACATCATTTCACATTTCACTGCCTTTTATGAAATATTTCAGACTGTAGCAAATACTGTAGTGGTATGACGTTCACTAATAATGGCACTTTTTCAGTGTTGATATTTACTGATTGAGCAATGCGATACACACTGCTTAAATGCAAGATTGGACATGCAGCAAATGTCAATGCAAAAGCCAGTTGACTTTGTGTCCAGCTGGTGAATTTCCATTGATCTTGTCCTTTTTACAAAAGTATGATGAAACTGTAGAATACCATGAGTACTGATCAAAGGTTGGAGATCAAAGGCCAGTTGGTACATTTGCCATATTTTGTACATTCAATGCATAACTGCATGTGTGCACTGTACAGTTATTTTTTGTACATGACGCTATTTTATGCTTTCTCAAAAGCATAAAACAGGGCCATCTGAAAGAAAAAAATACACTTTCTGTACTCGGGTATTTTGCTCAGGAAAGTGTAAAAAAAGTGTATGGGTATTTTATGAAAGTGTAAGTGTAAGTGTAAATATAAATACCCATTTACCCGGGTATTTCGGGTAAGTGTAAATACACTTTCGCAACTCTGGGGTGAACCACTGCTGAACAAGGTGAAATAAAATAATTCTCAAACAGGAAATATAAAATCAATGGAGAACAAAAAATATGATGATGGGGGTTGATTGGTGGGGGGGGGGGGTTGTGTTATTGGTAGGGTGTCAAATTTCCGTTTCCGTTTTCTGTTTGTGCCTTTCCGCACAAAATGTTTTTACCTTTCCATTTTCCGTTTTCTGGCAGCTGAGATTTTTTTACCTTTTCGTTTTCCGGCAGCCAAAATTTTTTAGCTTTCCGGTTTCCGTTTTCCGGCAGCTGAAAATTTTTTACCTTTCCGTTTCCATTTTTCCGGGCCATTTTTCCATTTTCTGGCTTGATTTTCAGTTTTTTGGCATTTTTCCATTATTTTTTCCAAATTGTATTTATCTTTTTCCACTATGGTGTTTTTAACTACCAGGTTCTTGTGTTGTTCATAATTTTTATCTGTATCCAAATCTGCAAAAAACACAAAGTAATTTTGGACACATACTTAGCAGTCCGCTGAGTATACTTTTTACTGTTCAGTTACATCAAAGTTCACTTTTGCTAAATTCTTATTGTTGTTGTAGTGTATTTTTGCTACCTTTTTATGATTTTTTGTTGGTTCAGTTAAGCGTGAACTACAAGTGAAGTTACTGGCATTGTTCCATAGTTGCAGAATGTACAGCTACCCGGTCAAAGCCAAACAGGCAAACCGGCATGCAGGTTTTCCTTCTGCAAATTTGTCCATTTCTGTGCAAATTTCACTTTATTTTTTTCCATTTCTGTGAAAGTTTCGCTTTCCGTTTTTCGTTTTCTGGCATTTCATTTTTCCGTTTTCTGTTTTCCGTTTTCTGTTTTCCGTTTTCCGGCCAATAAATTTTTTTACCTTTCCGTTTCCGTTTTCCGCTGAGTGAAATTTTCATACCTTTCCGTTTTCCGTTTTCCGGCAGAAATGTTTTTTTACCTTTCCGTTTTCCGTCAAAAATTTTTCTGACACCCTAGTTGTGGGTATCCCCAAAATCCTGGAGCCTGCTCAGCTATCTATTTATCCTGGACGAAAATGTTTTAGCTACTATCTCCTCCTGAACTTTTTGGCTACTATGCCCTAAATTGGCCAGCTATCTAGCTATCCGGAGCAATTTAAGAAATGTTGCCCAAATTTTTGCTCAGATTCAGAAATATGGTATATTGAACCCACAACCCCCAGCAAAAAAAATATATTTTAAAGTATGTTTTAAGCTATCTATCCAAACCACCAGAGGGTCAAAATGTGAATACCCCTGGGGTTGATATTTGCTAATGATGTATATTGCACATTGCTATGTGTAAATTCCTAAAAATATGCAACACAGCCTGACTACTCCCTTGCCATCTTGTTCAAGTTCTGTTTGAAAATTCTAAATGGATCATCTTCGTAATCCGTTAGGCTTGAGAAGCTCCCACCTCTTTTAGATTCAACTGATTTCTCATCTGTATCAGATTCATCAGACTGGATATCATCCTGTGCCCCGCTAGGAACAACATCTGTTGCCTTCGTTGCTTCAGATATATCCCTGTGAATGGTTTGTAGATTCACCAATCAGGAGTGTGTATTGATGATATTGAAACTGTGAAGAAATGGGAAAAAGTCCATGGCATCATCACACCATAGTTGTTAAAATGTATTTATGTTTACTCGAGAAATATGTATACTCGAGTACTGCGTAGATACGTTTACACCCCCCCTGAAAAATACCAGTACTCACTTACTTGCATATTTTTTGAAGTACCATAAACGTATTTTAAGGGGGCATATAACGTGAAATTTTGACAGACAGTGACAAATGGTAGATATTTTCCCAAGAAATACATATCAGGAGATAGAAACAAATATTTGATGTATTCCAGAGTACAATCTGAAAAAATCCATACTCTTATGTTTTCTGTGAGAGAAAATACTCAGTTTTACTTTTTCTGTGAAGAAAAATACTCACTTTTACATTTTCATAGGGTGTGATGAAGCCACCGAAGTCAGCGTCTTCTACCACCGAATCCGGCTGCTTCAAGACCGTAGTGAGAAACGGCCTTTAGAGTGGTTGATTTCCCGTTGTAGCCGAACGTCCACTTGTCGACAGCCAAGTTGAGTTTATTTCGTGGTTGCGTGTTGAAAAGGGGTTTCAAGATTGTTTCAGGTACTTTATTTCGATCAGATACAGCGTGTTACAAAAGCACAAAGCCTAGCGAGCTTCCTAGTCGAAGTTTCTATCGCTAGCTTATTTTGTTCACTTGGGGTGGGTCCGCAGACTGAAGTAAAAACTTCCAAAGTAGCTAAGACACGGAAATTATGTATAAAACACAGCTACAGTAATCTCCTAAATTCAAATACACAAATAATTCACAAATGCAACAAATAAACACATCTAGCCGAAACAGTTGCCTTATACTGCGCGTGCATACATTCAAACAATTATGGTAAAGAAATACCAGGTACAAATTGGGCTAATGGAAAAACTATTAATCTTGAGAGGCGCGAAGTCGGCAAACTTGGCCGATTTACTAATTTGCTTCAATTTGTCAGAAAACATTGACGCACATTGGAACTAATAAAATAGGGTTTGAAACTGTAAATAGTAGTGCAAATGTTCCTAATGACGTAAATAGAGCAAGGTATATTCGATAGAATAATAATAATCACTTCCTGGAAACGTATATTTCATAATGGATAAATTGGGACTTATTCAAGTAAATGGGTATTGTAATTGAGCAGAGTCTATAATATATTCAGCTTGAGTAGGGTATTATAATTATTAAGTAAATATAAATATAAGTTGTGAGCAGGGTTATAATAATTATGCCTACGCGAAGGGCTTCATAAATACGTACAGTAAATGCTAGTTACATACGGGGCGCTATTTCTCTGTTAAGACGCTGGCCTAGATAATTACGCAGCATATAAATATTCACAAGATTTGACTTTATCAACTTACAAGTAAACTATGCAAATGTATATATAATAATGATCAGAAAATTATGGCGAGTTGAATGAGCCTAATTTCATGTTAATACACCTAATAATAACTTATTTGACCTTTTAACCTAAACATTCCACATAAACCTATCAATAACTTATAGAACACTTTCCTAATCGAATATTCTCCATGGATACGTAATAAGTGTAGGAAATACAATTTGCGGTAAATTAATATGGTGCATGAAATGTAAATTGGTGCAAATAGGTAAATAGATAAATATGAGCCTAATTATCAATTCTCTGTATTTCTTTATCCATCCATTTTGCCACGGTCAGCACACTCCGGGCGGAAGAGTTGCTGCACCCCGTTGTTGCAGCAACGTCACATGCTGGTGGTGGTGGGTGCCAACGTGATGAGTGGCGTCTCCACAGTTGCCTCGGTGGTGAACGTGGTCGTGCGCGAAGTCGTGGGTGTGCGTGAAGTCACAGGTCCGGTTGCGGGTGATGCCAACGCTGACCTAGCCTGATGATGAAGCAGGTAGTTGCCCGTGTCGCTTCCTGCGCGTTCGCGTGAGGTGAATTTGCGGATATCAGGCATGTGAACACTGTCTCTGTTCCTGGCTCTGACTTGTCCCTCATCAGCTGAACTTTCATCTGGCTGAACGTATGCTGATAGTGACTTTGCCATTCTGTCCTCTGTTTCTGCTCTCTTGGCAAATCTGACGGACTGTGTTGAGTTGGATCTGGCTCTCCTCTTGATTGCTGGTCTCAACTCTGTCTTGCGCACTTTCCTCTGTGGGTAATTGGTCTCTCTCTGAGTTGACTTCTTGATAGTGTATCTGACGGCTCTGAAGCATAGCCATATGCACTTGAATGGACACACTATGCATTTCCATATGCATGTGTATACACATGGTGGAATCACTGGTTTCCCTGTGGCAATTCTCCAATTGTACCACAGGTATCCTGCAGCAACGACTCCAGCTACCAGGATTGTGATTCCCAGCAGCATTGCGATTGTGTTGATGATCACTTGAAAGGGTCCTTTCAGCATTCCTCCCATAAAGTTAGTGTACCCTTTTGATACTCCAGATATATAGTGACCATATGCCTTGCCGATTCCTGCTGCCGTCTGTCCAATTCCAGCTCCAATGCCTTCTATTGAATTTCTGATCACTCTGGGATCCAATGACATATCTGCTGTGTAATCGATCAACTGGTTCTGCACATGCTCCAAATTCTGTAGTCTCTGAATCTGGCCTCTGACATCCATGAAATTGGTTGCTCTGTTGACAATGTTGGTGAACAGGTGAGGCGCGTCAAACGTGAAGGCCTGCCATTGTCCTTTCCATGTCATTTCGATCGGTGTCTCTGTGATGTGTACCATTCCATGTGCGGATTTCCATTGTCCATGTTCATTTCTGTACAGGTGCGGTGTGGTATGGCTGCAGTCTTCTTCTGGTGATTTCTCCACCAAGTCTCTGCTGCCTGGGCTCTTGAACCACAAGGGCCCGTCTTTGTTCAATCTCATTGGTGTGTATTTATAGCATGTTTCTCCCACTTTTCCTGTCTGATAAATTATGTATGGCTGCACTTCCTTGCATTCCCAAAACATAATTGCTTCTCCAGCCCATTCTGCATGAACATCCTGTCTTCCCAGCATGGCTCGAATCCCCAATGTTGGATCGATGCGGAAAAGCTGAGTCAACATGTCCAGCTGGTTCTTGCGAAGTTGACATAGCTGATGCCATACAATCGCAAATTGTGCCTGAGTCATCTCTCTGACCACATGTTGCAGGAACTGAAACTTGGAGTTTCTGTCGTCCAATCTGGCATACAATGTTCCACTGATTGTCGACTCTCTCGCCTCCACTATCTTTCCTGGCATTGCCCATTCTACAGGCACATCTTCTCTTCTGTCAAACTGGATGAATACACCTCCTTGATCGGTGTAGTATGTGTCTCCCGGAACACATTCTGAACCAATTGGTCTCTTTGTCTTGTTGCTGTGGGAGTATGCTGCTTGCAATTTTGATACAATAATTGTCTGGCCAGATATCTCTGATTTGAATCTGCCAATTCTCTCATATGCACATTGATGCTTGAAGTTCTCTGTATCCCACACTGTGATTCCATAATTGTGGTCTCTGCAATGTCCCATCATGGCTCTGCATTGGCTGAAATCTTGCAAGTCGCTGATTACAGTCTTTCCATCGAGTGAAGCCACGGTTCCTTCTTCCATGTAGAAGTTACTGACGACATTTTCTTTGTCATGACAACACCATGAATATTCCACATTCAAGGTTTGATTGGTTGTCCACACTCTGGGCTCCATTTCCACCAAAGGTGTTCCTCTGAACATCTTGTGAATTCTTGCATAGTTACAGGCTACCACGCCAACTTGCTGGTATCTCTCAAAATTGCCTGTAATGCCTTTCGCTCCCCAGAAACTGGTGTGTGTGACGATCTCTTTGATTCTGATGTAGCATCTGTATGCCTTTTCTTTCTGTGGAATCTGTCTCTGTGCGTAAAGTGTAACTTTCATTGCCTTGACAAAATTCCTTGGTGGGATATGGCACTGCACTTCTTCAGGAACTGTAAGCGCATGTCCATGCCTTCCACTGGTGCAAATCTGATACTTCTGGCTTTGTGAGCTGATCACCTGTTCCACAGGATGATCCTTGATTGCATCCTTGAATCTCTCATAAGTCTGCATTTCTCTGACAGATTTTGGTGGCCATTCTGAAGGCAAAGGCGGCAATCCATGATGCGCTGCCAATGATGGTGGCCTTACTGTCGAGGTTTCTAGAACATATGTTCTGGAAAATACTTCGCTGTAAGCCTTGCCGGCTTCTCTCAGCGTTGCTGACTCTGACACGCCTGTCAGCATCAATATCATACACAGCATTCCAATCACCAGACTGCTTGTGGTTGCCGTGGTTTTCCCTGTTGCACTCCTCAGGACTCTATCCGATGCTGAGTTCCTCTGAGCAGGGTTTGGTACAGAGTCTCTGTTCGAGCTCTGATTTCTGACATGTTTCTGGACAATTGCTGGGTCCAGTAAATCCACTTTGACTGTTACTGCTGTCTCTGGTATATCCATTGTTTTTGAATTGATTTCCAGTGGATACAATTGATTGAGTGGTCTGCTGACCACATTTCTGTTGGCAGTTCTGACTTTTGCTGAGCGAATCTGTCCATCTTTGCTGGGCTCTAACTGCTCGATGCGACCCATCTTCCATGCACCTCTGGGCATGTTCTCTTCATAAATCAGCACAATTTCATTCACTTTGGGTTCTTGAGTCGCTGTCAATCTGCCATGTTTGTGTGTCACCTGAGTCCTTTCCCTCAAGCTCGGGATATACTCTTGATGCCACAAGTCCCAGAACTTGTCCAAAGTTTGCTGGGTTGTCTCCCAATATTTCTGCAGTTTCGCTGCGTTATCCATTCTGGGCACAAATTCTCCATCTTTGTCTGTATCAAACTGTGGTGCTCCAATCTGACCTTCCCCTGTCAGGAAGTCTTTTGGCGTCAGCACTCTGAGGCTCTTCACATCACCATAGATGTAAGAGATTGGCCTGCTGTTGATCACTGCCTCGACTTCTGGTAGAAGTGTCAACAATTCTTGTAGGGTTAACATTCTGTGCCCCACAGCTGCCTTGAAATGTTTCTTGGTGATGCCCACCATTCTCTCATAGACTCCTCCTTGCCATGGTGCCATAGGAGTCGTCATGTTCCACTGGATTTGTTGCTGTGAGCAGTAAGTCTGTACTGCTCCACTTTTGACCATTTCTGACCATTCCTTTCCAATATTAATGGCCTTGTCAGTGCTTGTGCTGAGCACCTTCTCTGTCAATTTGAATTGCGTCGCATTGTCTGAAATAACTGCTTCAGGCTTTCCACGCCTGGCAATGAATCTCCTGACTGCGTTCAGGAATTCCTGTGCTGTCATGTCCAGCACACTTTCCAGGTGAACTGCACGTGTCACCATACATGTGAACAAACAGATCCACATTTTCCTGTGATCTTTGTCCACTTTGTACCAAACTGGTCCCAAATAATCCAAGCCCGTGTACTGGAACGGTCTGGCTCTCTGAACTCTGGTTTCTGGTAAATCTGGCATTGGTGGAAGCTGGTACGGCTTCGCTCCCAATTTCTTACAGGTTGGGCAGGTTCTGGTCACATTGTAGATCACCCGTCTGCCCTGTGTAATCCAGTACTTTTGTCTGATCGCTGCCAATGTATGTTGCACTCCTGCGTGCATCAACTTCTCATGCTGGTCTCTGACGATCAGCTGAGTCACTGTAGCCGTTGCTGGCAACAGTATGAGTGGCACTGTGACCTCCTGCGGGTCTGTATGCTCCATTCTGCCGTGGCACTTCAGGATTCCATCCTGATGCATTTGCACATTGAGCCATTTGATCAACTGCTGGTCTGCAGCTATCTTCTTGCCATTCTGGCTGCCTTTGCTGTGGCCTGTTGCCAGAATCTCTGCCACTCCTTTGTAATGATTCTGTTGCGTCACTTTGATCCAATATTTCAACACAATCTTTCTTTCTTCAATGCTGATAATTCCCTGTGGTTTCATTGTACCACAGATACTTTCCATGATTTCTGACAATCCATTCTGACTGTCATTTCTGTTGCGCTTTTTGTGCATCTGTCGCACAAATCTCATCACGTATACTGTTGCATCCAGTAACTTTGTCAATGATGAGAATCTCTGAATCTCAATTCCCAATGGGTTGCTTTGCTTGCTTTCATCAGCTTGCACATTGCTGGCATCTGGGTCACTGACCACTTGCTGTGTGGCGCCCAGGTAAATTGGACTGGCTTTTGGGAACTTGAGCTCTTCTTTCTTGATTTCTGCCATTACTTCTGGCGTAACTGGCTCCACTTTTGGCTCTGGCCACTCTCCAGTCATTAGCCATTCTGGTCCCTTCCACCACAGGTTACTGCCTTCTAACTCTGACATATTCATGCCTCTTGTGGCCATGTCAGCTGGGTTTTCCAGTCCTGCGATGTGTCTGATGTGCATGTTCTCTGTCTCACTCTGAATTTTCCTGATTTCATCCAATCTGTTCTTGACAAAACATGCCAGTGGCTTCGCTGTTGTCAGCCACTTCAGACAACAGGTTGAATCTGACCATACAACTGTTTGACTGAATTTGACGTCCTTGAGCTCTTTGTGAATAAACTTTGACATTCTGCTGCCGATCAACATTGCTAACAATTCCAGCCGTGGAATTGTCACTTCTGGTTTCTTTGGAGCGAGTCTCAATCTGGAGTACAGCAGGCTTGACGTGCCGCTGTCATTTTCTGTTTTCTGGCATATGTATGCCGCTGCACTGTATGCCATTGCTGAGGCATCAACGAAAATGTGCAGTTGTGCATCTGCACCACTCTGATAATTCAAATTTCTGTTGAACTTGATCTGTCCAACTTTGAGCAATTCTGTCTCCAATTGTTGCCAAATTGCTGTCTGTTCCTCAGACAGGGGAGTATCCCACTCTTTGGCACTTGGTCCTGAATGCCATAACGTCTGCAAAAATCTCTTTGCTGGCAGTAGGACAGGACTGACGAGTCCCATTGGATCAAAACATCCCGCAGTCACCTTTGCAACTGTCCTTTTCGTGGGAAGTTTGATTTTCTGGTCAGTTTCTGATAATTGTGATTGCTGAACTGTCTTTGGTGTCTTCAGCCACATCTGGTCACTCTCTGTGTCCCATTTCATTCCTAGGACTGTTGTGACAATTTCCTTGGCTACATCTGACTCTGCCAATTGCCAAGTAAAGCTCTTATTGTTGCTGTTCCATTCTCTCAGATTCATCTGTGCCTCTGTGAACAGCACTTTAGATTCCTGGTACAATTCGATTGCTTTCTGCTCTGTGTCCACACTGAGGATCAAATTATCCACATACAGATTTTCATCGATCAATTTTGCATTTTCTGTGCCAGCTTGATTCAGGTGGTATCTGACTGTCAGCGCCAGCAGCGCTGGGCTGCAGATTATACCAAATGGTACTCTGGCAAATCTGTAAATCTGAATGTTATCCTCCATGGATGGTTTCGTGGGATCCTTGTACCACAGAAATTGTGTCACATCTCTGTCACTGTCCTGCAGACTAATCTGCAGAAACGCTTTCTCTATGTCTGCGACCAGGGCGATTCCATGCAACCAGAATCGCATCAGCATCCCTACCAGCTGTGGTAGTATCACTGGACCGCGGTACATGCACTCATTCAGGCTTGGCATGCCTGGCGGTTTCGCTGAGGCATCATATACCTCTCTGACCTTTGTGGTAGTTTTCTCTGGCGTTATCACTGGTTGATGAGGCAATATATGGAATTTTCTGCCATCCATAATATCCTCTTGGACTTTCTCAATCACTCCTTGCTCCTCTTGTGCTTTCATGATTGCCTGAATTTTCTCCAGTAATTCTGGGTCTCTCTTGAGCCTGTTGGTGAGGTACCTGAACCTCTTGAACGCCATTGCTTTGTTATCTGGGAGTTCATGCAAATTCGGTTTGTACATGAACTTTACAGAGTACCGTCCATCTGGGTTTCTCTGTACACTCTCATTGAATTGCTTGATGGCCTCATCATCCTCGACAAGGTCTGGCTGGTCCATTATGCCAATGGTATCCAGTCTATCCATGTCTTTGACATTTGGTACAGGAGCAATTGACAACGGTGCTTCCTCGTACCACTTTTCTCTCTGAATTTGATGCACAATTGTGTTGACCACCACCGGATATGCACCATCCGTGGTCCATTGATTTCTGTTGCTCGTCAGCTGTCCACCTCCCATCAGCAATCCCAATTCTGATGGAATGACATACAATCCTGACGGAAGTCTGGTGGTGCTGGTGTTTCTGGACATCAAGTCCCAGAAATAATTCAAACCCACTATAATGTCTGGCTTGAACTTGCACTCTGTCCCTTTTTCCTTGGGAATTCTGTCTGCAAAGTAACTCTCATCTGGGAAGTACTTCTGCAGGTACTTTTCGTCCTGTTCTGACACAGGCACTTTGATTTGTTCTGTGGTCAACGTCGGGACCACATCAGCCACCATATCAACTTTCTGGCCATTTCTGAGCCGCATTCTGAATTCCACTTGCTGTACCACTTTATAGTGCGGCTTTTCATTTCCGAATGTGTACACCTGGATGTGGTGTTCACCTGTACTCTTCAAATTGAGTTTCTTGGCCACTTTCTCTGACATGTACATTCCTTGGGATCCTGTGTCCAGGAACGCTTGAATCTGTAGTGGTGGCTGTTCAGGCTCCATCTCTGTATCCATTTCTGAAGCCTCAATCACGGTTCTGGCTGTCATCAACATTGACATATTCCTGTTTACTGACAGGTTCACTGACGTATTTTGTTGCTTTGTATTTGGTTCTGTAACCACTGTGCTGGATATGGTTTCTGTCTCTACCATTTCTGGTCCAGCTTCTTCCACAGTGACACAATTCACTGTGGCCTTTCTCTGTTGGCTCTGTGCTGGTCGACCGCCGTCGGCACAGACTTTCTGCCATTGTTTGCTGATTGCTGGCCATTCTGTTGACCATTTGCTCTGAATGCTGGAATTTGCCGTCCAGCGTTTCCATTGCCATTGTCACCAAATTTCTCTGGGCACACCGCAGTGTGGTGCCTATTGGACTTGCAATAGAAGCAACTTCTCGTAAATTGACATTGATTCATGTAATGCCCTTTCTGCAGGCATCTCAGGCATCGCTCTGCCTTTGACAAAATCACTCTCCTTTCTCTGGCAGTTTTGAACTTTGGACACTTATCATTAAAGTGTAATTGCTGTGTGTCATTGCAGAACACACACGGCCTCCCAGGATTCATGAATCCAGCCTGTGGTGCACTCTGACCATTCTGGATCACAGACATGCTCCCTGTGCTGGTCCTTGGGTTCTCTGGCCCTCTGAATCGATTCCCATTGCCTTGGAACCGATTATTGATCTGCTGTGCGCGTGGATTATTCCCGAATCCCTGGCGCGATTGCTGAACTGGTGCCTCAGTTTGCTGTGCGTGCTGTACAGCCTCGCTGAGCGCTAGCTGCTTGCCAAACAGCTTTCTGAATATTTCCACCGTCAAGGCTTCCTCAGTTCCCTGTTCCTTCTGGATTTCTCTGAGAACCTCGGGTGGCACTTTCTGTTGCAGCTGGCTCAACAGCATTGGATGTTCCACTGATTCACCCAGTGACTCCAACTGCTGGAGCAGCCTTTCAATTGCATCAAACAAAATTCTCATATCCTGACAGGTATTCCTGGCCTGTCGCAACTTCATGATATTACTCATCAGCGTGTTTCTGACCACAACTGGTTGGTCATATCTCTTCTTGAGCATTGCAATTGCGGGTGCATAATTCTCTGCGGTCACACTCAATCCACTGATCATGCCGAATGCTGAGCCTTTCAGCAAGCTCCTCAAGTATGAGAACTTGGAAATGTCCTCCAAATCTGTCCGATTGTGGATGTGGGATTCGAACATTTGCCACCATGATCGAAATTTGACAATTTCCCCAGTAAACTGTTCCACTTCCAGTTTCTGTAATTTGACGCTCTTTGCTGTGTTTGCATTGGTTGAACTGGCCCCCGGAGCAGCTCCCTGAGCTGTCAAAGCCATCTGGGCAGCCATCTGCTGTATGAATGCTGTATTGACTTCATACATGGTATTTCCGCTCTGTTGCTGGATCATGTCTTGCAACTCTTCGATGTACACATTCATGGCCACTACTTTCTGTGTCACCAAGTCTGACATATTTGCATATTCCTCATATGAGTCTTGGTATATCTTCTGTTCTTGTTCCATCTGGTCGGGTTCGTCAATGTCCTTGACGATATCCCTCCATGCGTCAAATTGAGTTCTCACTGCAGTCATTGCACTTTCCAATTTTGCACCCTCCTGTTTGATAGTTGCAATCACTCTTCTCATCTCTGTTCTCTTATCATCCTTTGATGCTTCCGCAAATAGTTCCAGGTCATATTTGGCAAATTCTCTTGCCAATCTACTTTCCACCCTGTGCTTTGCTGGCCCCAGGGTCTTTCTGATGTGACCCGTTGGTGAAACCATTTTTGCTGATGAATTTTCCTTCACTATTTCTCTTTATAGTGCGTCGCCTGTGACGCTTGTGACGCTTCTCTGCGTCTTTCTGTGCAGTGCTCTGTGCACCACGGATTTGTTGTGCCACGCACAATACCAATGCAGTCCTACAGGCCCCTGACGTGTTCTCACGCGTTGACCTTTACTGCACTGGCACCAGGTGTGTTCCTAAAGCCCCTGACGTGATTGTTTACACGCGTTGACTTCAACACACCGGTCAAATCCACCTGGACAATAAACAAGTTCTTTGCCCAGCAGTGTGCGCCCAAAGAGGGTCCGTACACACTCTTTCTGAGCGCTCTGGCGCTCTTTCTGGCACGCCTGTGTGCCTTGTGACCACGCCGGCCACTTGCTTTCCTGAGCGGCTCCTGTGCCGCTGTGCGCAGTGCTGCGCTTGCCGTGTCGCCTGTGACACGTTTCTGTGCACTCTGGTGCACTTTCTGATTCTGGGCAGTGTTTCTGTACACTGCTCTGCAATTGCGCCTGTGCAATGCAGAATTTCTGGCACTTTTGTGCTGTCTGATCTGATGGTACCGAGCAGGCACAGCGTGTATATTTGATGGGAGCTCCGCAAAGCCCCTACACGCTACCAAGTATCCTAATACTTGGTTTTCAAATCCACTCTCTGTCAGCTACAGCCCTCTGTCAGCTACAGCCCTTTGTACACTGATACCCCTACTTTTGCACTTCCGAGGTATGAGTCCACTCTTACCCAGTGGAGCGAGGGACCTCCGCGAATGCCCAAAAAACAGCCCTTTGACTAGCGTGGCTCTGTGGCGATCCTGTCTCCGTCAGGTCACCCTCCCTTGGCATAGGAAGGACGTGCGAGCGGTCACTGGCGTCTAAATGTCCAGGAGCGTCCAGCGAATGTTTGACCACCGTCCGACAATGACTCCTTGTCAAATGCCGGTGCCGCCCAGCGTCTAGCACCTTGCCAGAACACTGGTGAAAGCTGCCTGAAATCCTGACAGGCTTGTCAGAACTCCAGTGTCCTCCGCGCGTGAGCGTAGAACCGCTCCCAGGATGTAGACAGGAGTGCCGTGACTTTGGCACAATGCTGTCTGCAAATCAACAGCCAACGCTCAGCCAAAGCCAAATTGATGTTCAGCAGGACTTTTGAAGTTCTGCCAACTGCCGCACAATGTCCGTTCCGGCTTGGTGATAGCACAATGTCATGCAATCACCCTGCTCGCTGCGCCATGTGATGAAGCCACCGAAGTCAGCGTCTTCTACCACCGAATCCGGCTGCTTCAAGACCGTAGTGAGAAACGGCCTTTAGAGTGGTTGATTTCCCGTTGTAGCCGAACGTCCACTTGTCGACAGCCAAGTTGAGTTTATTTCGTGGTTGCGTGTTGAAAAGGGGTTTCAAGATTGTTTCAGGTACTTTATTTCGATCAGATACAGCGTGTTACAAAAGCACAAAGCCTAGCGAGCTTCCTAGTCGAAGTTTCTATCGCTAGCTTATTTTGTTCACTTGGGGTGGGTCCGCAGACTGAAGTAAAAACTTCCAAAGTAGCTAAGACACGGAAATTATGTATAAAACACAGCTACAGTAATCTCCTAAATTCAAATACACAAATAATTCACAAATGCAACAAATAAACACATCTAGCCGAAACAGTTGCCTTATACTGCGCGTGCATACATTCAAACAATTATGGTAAAGAAATACCAGGTACAAATTGGGCTAATGGAAAAACTATTAATCTTGAGAGGCGCGAAGTCGGCAAACTTGGCCGATTTACTAATTTGCTTCAATTTGTCAGAAAACATTGACGCACATTGGAACTAATAAAATAGGGTTTGAAACTGTAAATAGTAGTGCAAATGTTCCTAATGACATAAATAGAGCAAGGTATATTTGATAGAATAATAATAATCACTTCCTGGAAACGTATATTTCATAATGGATAAATTGGGACTTATTCAAGTAAATGGGTATTGTAATTGAGCAGAGTCTATAATATATTCAGCTTGAGTAGGGTATTATAATTATTAAGTAAATATAAATATAAGTTGTGAGCAGGGTTATAATAATTATGCCTACGCGAAGGGCTTCATAAATACGTACAGTAAATGCTAGTTACATACGGGGCGCTATTTCTCTGTTAAGACGCTGGCCTAGATAATTACGCAGCATATAAATATTCACAAGATTTGACTTTATCAACTTACAAGTAAACTATGCAAATGTATATATAATAATGATCAGAAAATTATGGCGAGTTGAATGAGCCTAATTTCATGTTAATACACCTAATAATAACTTATTTGACCTTTTAACCTAAACATTCCACATAAACCTATCAATAACTTATAGAACACTTTCCTAATCGAATATTCTCCATGGATACGTAATAAGTGTAGGAAATACAATTTGTGGTAAATTAATATGGTGCATGAAATGTAAATTGGTGCAAATAGGTAAATAGATAAATATGAGCCTAATTATCAATTCTCTGTATTTCTTTATCCATCCATTTTGCCACGGTCAGCACATAGGGAAAAAGTATTTTACCCCCTTTTCACAGTGTAAAAGTAAAAAAATTTTATGTTTTCTATACTCAGCCGTGAGTAAAACAAAAATACTTTACATTTACGTTTACTTTGAAAAAAGTTCAATACTTTTAACAACTCTGCATCACACCCTTTTTCAGCTGGCTCATCAACAGTCATTTCATCTTCGGGGTCATAAAAATCATGCGCATCACCAGGGGGCAGTCCCAAGCCCTGTGAAGTGTAAAGTAAAGTGTCAAATGTAAAGTCAAATGCAAAGTCAAGTGTCAATCAAAACAAAAAAGAAAAGATTTTATTACTGAACTTTGCATGACAATTGACACTTTACTTTGCATTTGACTTTACATTTGACACTTTACTTTACACTTTACAGGGCTTGGGATTGGCACCAGGATCACTATCTTCATCTGTCAATGGATCATTTGAAATGCATTTAGGACAGCAGAAGCAGATTTTACTGAGTAGCCTCCTGGCCTTTCTATTGCCAACAGTGTGGAAAAACAAGAAACAAATACCCAAAATTAAATTTAGAATTGATGCAGTACTGTAGAGGGACACGTCAACTTTGTAAACAGCCTGTATTAGAAATCATAGAATGCATTTTATAAAGGTATAACATTTATACTATTCAAAATGACCAATGAATTTAGCAGCCATGCAGCCAGGCTCAATGGTGAGAGTATTATACTTCCAGTTGCATTTGTTACTGCGGATGTACACAGTTCTTGATTTGCATGTTTGTGCCTGAATGTGGATGTGCATCTGAGCATTAACTGCAGTCATTTGGAAAATTTCATAAATTTTGGACTAGGAAAAGCACCATGGTACTGGCACCAAAGGCAAAAAACGTCATGGCAGTATTTTGCTTGGGGCGCTATTTTGCACTGGCGCTTGGCGCTGGGCTTTGGAAATGAGCCAAGGCGCTTTTGGTGCTTGGCGCCAAAGTTCTGGTGCTTTTTCTATCACAACATTGGACAAAATACAAAATATTGAGGGTAGCATTTTGATGGGGTTTAAATGTTTCTTCCAGTATGCCTAGATACAAAGATGGATGCCTATGCCTGGTATGACTATGAAAATCTAGTGTTTTCATGAACTGGACTTCCTTTGAGAGGTCAATTTTTTCAGTTTTGTAACTATCATCCATGAACCTCGCTGAAGTTCCAGGATGAAGAAAAGCATCAAAATTTACCATAGGCATGGGAAGACACATAAATTTTGATGTACCAAAATGCCACCACCATCGATTTTGTCTATGATTGAACCACCTTGGGAAATGAGCCATTGTTGTGGCTTCACTTATAATCAATGAGATTAGTGCCATTGCAAAGAATGGCAGAACTTCAAAATACATATTTGTTGAATCATAGTTGAGCCAACATGTATCCTGCAAGTTGGTTTGAATCAATTGTAACCAATCTGTCACTCATGATTTTGTGATGTTTTGCATTTAAATGAACTGAATATTACGTCATATTTCTGGATACACACAAAACAATTACTGTAAGCAACAAAATTAACCTGGGTGTTGTATGTAACAAACCATCCAATACATGTTATTGCAACCAATACAATAGTTGGAATGATCAGGCTAATAATCAACGTTATTCTGCTGAACAATGTTTTATATACATACACATATGTGTAGGTTGTGTAGTTGTGAATTGCTTCCAGTAAAAGACACCCAAAGTGGAGGGTAAACAGTGCATGCAGGGTAGCAGCAACAATCCTGGGATACATATCAAGTTTGTGTAATTTCCTTAGATTAACAAAACTATGAAAAGTGCTGATCGAAAAGTACACTAAAATGCATCAAAATGTTCAATGTTTTTCAGGGTGATTTCTGCATTTTGAGTGTTTAACAATTATGATTGTTAACAATTATTAACACTTTATGAAACACTCGTTGGGTCATTATCAAGATACTGTTCGAGAAAAGTGTTTGTAATGTTTTGAAATTTGTAAAAAAACTCAAAAATGTTAAAAATATTTTTGGGAAAGAAGTAAAATCTTAAATCCTTTTAGAAAAAGCACTTAACATCAAATACTTTCCCTGAGGTTATGTCTTCATTAGTGTAAAGTTTACACTGTAAACTGAGTGAATATGCAATGTTTCAGTGCCAAATGTTGTGTTTTTTCATCTTCGTTTTTCCACAAAATGTTATAAAGTAGAATAAACTACTAGCAGATTTTATCCCATTGCCTGCAGGATTGATTATGCTACAGAAATGTCATTTTGCTGCTGCCAGGCTTAGAAAAAAATTAAATAATATGTTAAGTCCCAGTCCATTGCCACAGTACTGTGAACAAACACCCTTCCCTTTCCTTCCCAGACCTTCCCTTTCTGTGTCTGTTCTCATATAAAGTATGAACATCGCACAAATAATTTTCGTCAGAAAAACTTATCAAACAACATGAATAAACATTCAGAGTCATTGGTGGTTGTGGTGATGAATAGAGAAATCCTTGTTTTGAATACGAGTAGATAAATTCAAACCATGGTATTTTCTTATGGCTGTCTTACTCATCCCAAAAACATGTTATGTAATGCTCCATAACTCTACATTACATACCTGCATTGCAGATCACTCATTTCAGGTGGTTGATAGTCTGGGTTTGCCACTGGGTCACAAAATGCTCCAAGGTCCAATAAAGTCTTGGACCGGGCGGGCAGCAGTAGTAGATGGGCCAATAAGAGTGTTATTTCCTGTGAACAAGAACTGAATCAACGCAAAAATGTCATGAACTTTATCATAATAGGTGTATTACCTCAATCATGTGAAATACCCTCGGCAGACTGAAGTCGACTACAACCACAAAAATTACAATTAATATAATCAACATGACAAATAATGCTACTGTGCTGAGTGTCTGCGATGCCATCATTGCTGCCCTTTCTGTCTTTTCTGCTGGTGTTACTACCTTGGTGCATGGGCCCTCCAAAATAGTGCAATTCTTATGATCCCCTATCCATTCTCCTGGATATATCATAAATAATAACTATTTAATTATATTGATTTTAATATTTGTAGTGAAAATGTTACAAACCATCCTCATTGCAATCTAATTCATACTGTGTTGCAAGAACATTCTTTCCTACTCTCGCATTGCTCTGACACTTGAAAGTGGCTTTGCCCCCAGGTCTGACAAGCCCATCATTCATGTCAGTATAGAATTCACTGTCCACAAGTGTGCCCCATTCTTCTTTTTCAAACACCATGCATACTGAATTTGAAAATTGGGATAGAATTAGATAGTCAACTGTTGGACTGAGGTGATATCCAAAAAATGTTAAGCAATGGCCGGCCACTTAATACTCACCATTGACACACCTCGGAAACACATCTGGTATCCACTTACCAAATGCATCGCATACCACTATGGTATTAATTGTCACATCAGCCATAAAATACCCAGTTGTGTTGTCACATGTAATATGTGCTTCAGTATAGACAGGATATCTACCACTGTATTCAAGAAGAGTTTGATTGTAATCAACTACACGACCAGGTTTATCCTCAATTGGAGTACACTCTGAAATTGTATAAAAATATGTAATTAAATCTACACTAATGAATCAATTAAAACAAAATGGCAGAATATTATATTATAACACACCTCCAAAGCATCTTGCATCAAAATTGTTCCAGTAAGCAGTGGCACCAACTTCATTTCCTGGTGTGTGCTTAACTGTATGGGTCTCATCTCAGTATGATGCAAATATTACCTACCGTATTACCTCGAATTATCCCCCCCCCTTGAATTAACCCCCCCCCCCCTCGAATTAACCCCCCCTCAAAATGGGCTGGGGAAATAATAAACCCCCCCCTCGAAATACCCCCCCCCCTTCGGAATGATGTACGTCATGTACATAATAAATACATCATGTACGCAATGTACATGATGTATATTACTGTTAATTTGCATTGCAGCTACACATAGAGTAGTTTGTGTAGCTATCTACGTTTTTATGTCCAAATATATCCTGCTTGGACACATTTATCACCTATTTTGGGTACGCAAATGCCTACTATTTACTACGATCCTTACGAAAATTTCTGACGAAATAATAAAACCCCCCTAGAATAAACCCCCCCCCTCGAATTAATCCCCCCTCAAATTTTGCTGGCGAAATAATAAACCCCCATGGGGGTATTTCGAGGTAATACGGTACTTGTATTAGAAGTGGCAAAAAGTTCATTTTGGCATATAGGTAGGTAAAATTCTCCATAGTGATGGATGGAGTGTAGCATCACAATTTTCTGATATATCTACACAATTGTTACAAGTGCGACCTCTGGTTATGTGAGTCCAAATGCTGGTAATGTTGTAGTGCTGACTGAGAATACGAAATGCGTGTGTCAATCACAACCTCATTTTCTGTTCCCATATTACACCTTCACCAATTCATGTTATCATTCTCCTAATACCCTACCATATGCAAAATCTTATGTGCAAATATGAATTCCAAGTAGAATGGGAAACGGGTAGAGAGTAGAATAGGTCTAATAACACCTAGATAATTGAGCTGGCTTAGTGCACAACTGAAAAGCCTGGAAAAGAGCATCCTTATGTATGGCCAATGAAACAGGTAACGTTTACTGCACACTGCACGGCCCTCTAACATGGATGACCAATTAGAACCTTCTCCACTGCAATAACAGACAACTAGTGCATTGGGCAACAATTGCTAACAGATAACAAGTACACTACATAACTAGAAGGCACTATGACTAGAAGGCAATAAGTCCTACTAGATAAAAGAGCACTATGCTACTGCAACACATTCTAGTCAACATTTTGAAGGTACGGTGAATATTTATGCAGTAAATGGCTTTTTGATTTGATAGACTTTTAGCTTCCTAGATTCAGAAACAAACATATTGACCAGGAGAAATGGATTGCTTCACATGTATTGATGCATCTTCAGATTTTGGCTAAGGATAGTTCTAACTTACACTTTTTGGTGAGTGCAAATTATGTTGCAATCCCACATTTTTAAATGAGTGCCTACACAGCAAAAAATGGGTGTGTGGATGCGCGGTGAAGCGTCGGGAAGTGTCTTCACGCCAACACTTCCCGAACGCTTCACCAAGCATCCTAGCGCTTCCACACACATCACGAAAAAATGCGTGAACGCACTTCACAGTTCTTAATATGGCGCTCCCACGCAAATTTATATGCGGGGGAAGCGTGTGGGAGCGCCAGCAGTGTGAAGTGTCTTCCACATGCTTGGATGCGCGTGAAGCGCGCGGTGAAGATAGGTGAAGCGTGTGGAAGACACTTCACCCAGAATCTCGTGATGTTGGTGGAAGCGTGTGGAAGCGTGTGGAAGCGCGCCGCTTCACGCGCATCCAGCCCGCTTCCACACGCTTCACAGATCTATTTTTTGCTGTGCTACAACACCCTGCATGTGTGAAAAATGTTTCTCCAAAACTGCAGTGCACACATTCAGCTTTTATTCATGTTCTCCAGGATGTAATATGTTAAATTTTCTGTAAAATGTCAAATGCATATGCAAGTGCAATGCATATCACACAGTTATTGTGGTATGTCAAATCATGGAGCATGCTCCCCTTTCACTACACACAACAAGTTTTACCAGGTTCATTTTCAGGAGTGCATGTCAACACCCGAACCTGGCTGCCACCTTGTGAGATCTAAAGAAAATAGAGTTACTAATGTAACAAATACATATTTATGCATGAATTTGGTTCCTCATATTCATAATGATAGGGAAATCATATTGCAGTGCACATAGTGAATGCATGTGGAATATATTAATTACAATAGACCAACATGGACATGGACCAACAAACCAACAAATATGAATCCAAAAAATACAATGTTGGTATCTGTTGTAAACAGCCTACCGTATTTCCTCGAAATACCCCCCCACGAAATACCCCCCCCCCTCGTTTGACCCCCCCCCTCTCGAGACCACTATGAAACAATCACCCCCCCCCCCTCGAAATACCCCCCCAGATTGAGTGTAAAGAGAACGTACATGACAAATACTGCAGTTTGTGTTCTGCGTAGTGCAGAACACACGTTAAAACAATGTCGTAATCACGTTAGAACAGTGTTTATACCATCTACGTACTACTATTAGTCTACAGGAGTCTATACATGTCAGTTATTGATGCATTTTTTTACCCCAGTGTACATCACAAACGACGATTTCGTAGTAGGATTTGAAAAAATTTCTGGCGAAAAAATAACCCCCCCCCCCTCGTTTAACCCCCCCCCCCCCTCTCGGGACCACTATGAAACAATCACCCATGGGGGGTATTTCGAGGAAATACGGTATTTCTCATAGCACCATTTGTGTTTGTGGTCTACTACAGGGGTCTCTTAGGGGGTGGGGTCACCCCCCATAACCGCCCAGCTATCATTCTATCACGGAGGCAAATTTTTTGGCTACTATCCCCTAACCCCTCCCCCCCAAATCACCCAGCTATCTACCTATCCGGAGCAATTCTTGAGAAACTGTTTTTACCAAATTGTTGCTCAAAATTGCTACTTTTTATGCCGTTTTTATACATTTTCACCTCTAAAATCATTAGTACATGTTCATTATTGCCTGTTTTCGGCTATTTTGGCTATATATGTGCTTATATACCTATTTTTAGCCATTTTTCACCTACTTTTAGCGATTTTTCTCCCTTTTCTCCCTTTTAAACCCGAAAAAGCCTATATATTGAACCCCCGCGACCCCCCCCCAACCCCCCAGAAAATTTTTCAGCTATCTATCCCTCCAGAGGAGCGATTTGCTATCTATACAACCCCCTGGAGGGCCTAAATCTAGGAGACCACTGGTCTACTAAATATATGTGGATTGTGGAACTTAAAATGTCTTCTGTTAGATTTCAAAAATGATATTGATTGTTTCAAAAAAGTATGCAGCATCCCTCATACACTGTTCAAAAAATGATTAAAACAAATTCGCAATGACACACCATGTCAGACCAGCCGAACCCATCATGACAGTATACTGTAGCTGTGCCATTTATTGATGTCCTGTCTCCATATACTATTTCTGTAAAGTTTTCTGTGTTGATGGAAGACACCCTAAAACCGAAATCTATCGTTTGGGCAGCTGAATGTGCACACGCTGAAAAACAGTCATAGTTGACAGACAAAGGATTGATTAAAAATGTCATTCATTCACATACTGGCAAAACAATTCCTTGACCTGCATTTCATTGTTAGATTATCATATGTGTAACTGCAGTTCTTCAAATCTCCATTCCACTGATTATGCTCCCTACACTCTACTGTACGTGCTTCATCTCTGGGTTTTAGAAACCAAACAAAATTCTGAAAATAATGGTGGTAGAATGGATCACCACCAGCAGTTTTTATCGACACTGGTGCCACACAAACTAGTTTGTATGGCTACAATTTGAAAACGCGATTGAAATCTTGTCAGTTTCCTTTAACAGTAGTGCATGGACTGATCATTTCTGTAAACAAATAATTGCATCCCAATACTACTGCACTAGATCTATCATGATGGTGGAACCGTCAATCAGCATTTGCATCACCATTCAATTTCTGAACAAGTTTTCAAATGGGAAGCATGAAAACTAGCTTGTGTGGCCACATTATTTACACTCTAAATAGAATTCACAATGAATGTGACACAAACCTCCTTACAGCTGATAACGCCTGTGCCCCCAAGTTGCACATATGATGTACCATCCATCATTCCATCATATGATATTTGAGTATCCACATTGTTGCTAGGTATGATGTGAGTGCACACTGAAAAGACATGTTAAAAAGTTTAAGCAATATTGAGCAAACCATCCAACCTGCATTAAAAAAACTTCCCTCTGATAAAAAAAATTTCTCCAAGGTAAATATTCGAGTAAATACATCAATGTGCTCCACCATTTTTAAACATGATCACATTAATAGGAGCATAATGATTACTAAATATGTAGCTGCTGTTCAGCTTGAGCAAAAATGCAAAAATTGCAAAACGAATAAATCCTCAACTTGCGTCAACTGCTGTTCAGCTCTGTCTAAACTCTAGATCTAGATGTGTATTATATGCAAAATATTGCAAAATATACAAGTTGTCGGTGCTTTATTGTCTTTTTGCACTCAAGTCTTGGGTTTTTTTCACATTTGAGTAAATAAATCACATTTCTTACCACCACTGTACTGTCTGACAGAAGCATCACCGCAGCCCATGGTACCAGTTTTTTATAATACAAGGGTAGCACTAGTAGGGTCAACCTTAGTCTAGTGTTCCGGGAATTTTGGGCTATGAAAATTACACCAGCTAGAAGGCACAGTTATTGACTTTACTTGGGCGATTAAATATAAAGAAGGGAAAAACTGTAGGAATTGTGCCAAATGCATAAAAATAAAAAATCTCAGTGATTTTTGTCCATTGATCTGGTGCTATTTCAGTAATGAAAAGTTCCATGCATTGTCATTGGAATTGACACAAAGGGCATCTCGAGTAGAAGGGCGGGTAAAACAGGTGATGAAAAAATAGAAGGGTGCCCTTTCATCGGAAGAAATATGGTATAAAATAAATATTACCTTCTTCACACGCTGTTAATGTACTGTTCCAATCAACATTTGCTGCTGCCGCACATGTGGCAGAATCAGTACCACCAGGTATGGGTGTCAGCCATCAAAAATTGGAAGGATGAAATGGGATAAGGGAAAATGGATTTTGCCATAAAGATTAAAATGGCAGTGAGGGGATGTTTAAATGCAAGACAAGGTAAAGGCAATTTGAAATATTAACCTAATTGAATGATGGCCTTGAATATGAGTATGGTGGTAAAGGACCAAAGTTGAAGGTTTAACTTTCCATTTGAAGGTTTCCATTTTCACTAATATTTCAGAGGGTTCGGAATCCTGAATTGTTTATTCTCTGAAAATCTTGGCTACCCTGATATTGAGTAATGATGCCAGCCAACCATTCTGTTACCTCTAAAAATGAGACCCTCTATGTGAACAGAGGTAGACAGATGTTATTTGTTGCCCCACTCTTTATGCCCCCCAATCCACAAGCTATCTACCTTTGCCGGTGGCTGCTCAGCTATTTATCTATCCCAAAGGCAGAATTTTTGGCTACTATCCCCAGAACCCTCCTTCCCGGAAATCGTTCAGCTGTCTACCTCTCTGGAGCAATTTTTCAGAAATTTCGCCCCAATTTTCACTCAAAATGGCTAATTTTCATACCTTTTTTTAGTTATCACCTTCAACATGTGTTTCATTGCCTATTTTCAGTTATTTTGTGGTCTACCTTTAAGTAAACATACATTTTTGCATGATTATAAATTGACTGCACTGCAATTAGGATATTTGTGAACAAACTTTCCAGAAATTGGAAAATGGAAAACGGAAATTTCTACGTTAACACCATCACCTGGAGGCATGACAAAACTGCCTTGACAGGTCAATCTTACAATTGTACCAACGTCATACAAATATGGATAATCCCCATAATTTTTAGCTGAATTTCCGCTTCCATCTCTATAAGCCAACGTACCACCAACAATTTCTGTTAGTCCAAGGCATGCTGTGAATTGTTTTTCATTTGAAATTTGCTGCTTTAATTTATGTAATTGCTGCTGTAATATAATCAAACTAACTGCTTATGCAAACAGGCCAACTCCCATCTATTGGTGTTCGATTTTCATCATCAGTGTACCATGCTCCTTCAACACATATAGCTGTTTTCTTTGTCTGTTCAGCAGTGAACCCTCCATCCTGATTTGGATTTACCCCTTCCCAAACAAGGTTTGTCTTGCACCTTATGAAGGTTATTGTACCTGCAAAACAACACGAAATAACATGAAAATGGAATAAATGTTTGATTGTTTACTGTGTCGCTGCATAATATCAGATTCAATCAGATGGAATTGAATCATACAACTTAAAAAATATATAGTAAACCTTGAAAAACACAACATTTTTTGAAGGTTTGGAAAACATTCTTGTCAGATAAACATAAACGTGTATGTATGTAAAATGTGCTGCATAGTAGTTTTGTAAACATTGAATATTGCTGAATTCAGAAATTGTAAAACATGAAAATTGAGAATCAAGTGTTGAAAATTCAGACTCTATTCACAAATTGTCAAAATTTAGAAGAAAGGCTTGAACAATTTTTGATAGAAAAATCTAAACTTTTAAAAATATCAAGGGAAAAGTACTTCACAATTTATTTGAACTTATTTGTCAGCCAGATGGCTAGCAATACTTAAAGTTTTTTGTGGATATTTTGCATAAACTGATTCACGTTAGATACCTACATGTCCCATTCTTTATGCTTTGTTTTAGTATTGCTATGAACAATGGAAGTAAACTCTGGAAAAGGCATTAAAATGAAGTTGTTTTTAATGGGTTTAATTGAATAATATCATCTCTTAATTAGTCTGTGGATATTGACGTTTTGTTAGAATTTTTTTTTCAGAACATTTGTAGGTTTTGATTCAAATGGTAGAAAGTTTTTTTTCTTTCCATAACAAAGTTTTCATCTGAGGGAGAAATGGATTTGAAAAGGGTTCAAAAATAAAAAAATTAAAATGGTTTTCAAATTTACGCTTGCCATCACAGCAAAAAATGGGTGTGTGATGCGTCATGTAGCGTCGTTAAGTGTCTTCATGTCAACACTTCCCGACGCTGTGAAGCGCTGGTTAGCACTTCCCGGCGCTTCAAGAACCATGCAAAGTATGCTGTAATATTTAGTTCGTGAAGTGCACTTCATGAACTTCAGTCACCGTGATGATAGGCGAAGTGTGTGGAAGACACTTCACGAACAATCACGAAAACCGTTGTGATGTGTGGTGAAGTGTGTGGAAGTGTCTTCACAGAGGCCGCTTCACGCACATCCAGCTCGCTTCCACACACTTCACAAACCTATTTTTTTGATGTGCATGTTTAGGCAGGACTGAACCACTGAAACAAACCATCTGGTACACCCACGGGTGCATCTGAATGATCAATTACATGATCACGTTGGCATTCTTGTGGGTCTGCTCCAACGGGTATACATTGTTCAGGGCATACTGTCTCAACTGTGCGCTTATATAGAACAAAGGTGTTGCAACAAACAGTGTCAATATGACACAACATTTTATGTATTGTCTAGTTCCTTCAAACAACCCACCCTCTTTGAAAAACTCTCCCCTCGAAATACACCAGTGTTTGGGTTTTTGAAAATATTTACTCTACAATATATCCTCAAATAAGAGCCCCTTGAATAGTCCCCCCTTGATAATCTCACCCCCAGCTGGCTGGGTGAGGAAAAATACACCCTCTGTGATGGATGGAAGAAATGTTGCAAAATTAAAAAAATTGATCAAGAAGTTAGACTTAGACAGACCAACACCAAATATACAGTATATCCTTGAATAAGATTTAAATTGAATAACATCCCCCTTGAATAAATAATTCCCCCCTGTTGGTCAGCTGAGGAAAAAAACTCCTCGCTTTGAATAATTCCCCTCTTGAATAACCGCCCCTCCAAAACTGACGAAATAATAACCCACCTGGGGTCTTATTCGAGAATATATGGTAGTTGCACCTTTTCTGATTCAACAAATGCAAATGCAGTGTGTGGAATGAAAAATATTAAGGGATGTTAGCCTATGGCAGTGACAGCAGATTACACACTGTAATTCTGAGGAAAAAATCGCTCCCCCTTGAATATTTCCCACCTCTAAAACTCTGACAAAAAATCACTCCCCTGGGACCAGATTTAATTCTACCTACGGATTTGTAGTGTAGGGTGTATGCCCGATAAATTTTTCAAAGTTCAGTCACGTCGAGGCACATGCAGTGAGAGTAAGGCAGTTTGTAAAATACACGTAAGTATGCCTTAAGGTCACCGATATTCCAATATGACATATTTTACCCAGATTTTGGCCCAGAAATCACGGTTTCGTCATTTTTTGTCCGTCAGCCAACTCTTTCTCTTTTCGATTTTGTCGGGTGCATTACTCGCATAACTCACGATTTTGTTTGCTCGTGCATGCATTACTTTATTTTTACTGCCCTCATGTTTCATCTGTAAGGCAGTGAAAACTAAGAAGTGTGCATATGACTATACAAAATTGAGAGTTTGCACCCAACGAAATCGAAAAAAAGAAAGAGATGACTGATGACCAAGAAATGACGAAATCGTGATTTCCAGCCCAAAATCTAAGTAAAATATGTCATATTGCAATATCGGCAACATTAAGGCATTTACTTTCATGTATTTTACAAACTGCCTCGCTCTCAGTGCATGAGCGTCGACCTGGCTGAATGTTGGAAATTTATTGGGCATACGCCCTACCCGACACAAATCTTTAGGGAGAATTAAATCTGGCCCCTGGGACCTTATTCGTGGATATATTTATTTTCTGACTACAAATGCTTTCTTTGAAGGAATCGATGTTACCACTCAGTATTTATCAGTGTATTCAATCATGTATGTGTACCTTTTAAAAATAAAAGATGCAAAATGTAAATGCTTTTAAAGCCGGAATTAGAGCTCAGCGTCGATTCGACGTGAAATGACGACGTGAAATGACGTCGTGAAATTAATATCACGAGTGTGGATCATGCTACGGGTCTACAATTTTCTAAGGATAATATATGAATCAATTAGCATTGAAAAAAACGACCGATTTTGAGAAAATATAATTAAATATTATCTCATAAAATCTCTCAAGGAAAAAATATAATTAAATCACTTGGGTCACTTTTGAAAATATAATTAAATCTCTGAGAAAATCTCTTGCAGTTCAAAAAAATTTCATAAAATCTCTCAACTTAAAGTATGATTTAATTGATATTTCAAGTTGTTTGAACCATTGAGAGTAGATATTAAGCCCATTATGTGTTGTTTAACCTTTTTATTCACAATTTCATATGATAACAGCATATTGTCTACTGATGGAGATGGTACATTTTGTACTACCATGTATTTAGCCCATATATACTACCGTATTTCCTCGAAATACCCCCCGGGGGTTTATTGTTTCATAGTGAGAATTTTGAGAGAAAAACGTGAAAAATGCAACAATAACCACCATTTATAAGTTTTTACAGCCTTATATAAGGATGTAGATGGTATAAACGATGTTCTAACATAACACAGTAAGTGTTTTGAACGTCTGTTATGCATTTCCTGGACCACAAATCCATAGTACCCATTTTGAGGGGGGGTATTTCGAGGAAATACGGTATGTACACCATGTGTATAGTGAACAAAAATATAGTTTAGGCATATTTTTCTCTTAGTAGAAGACATTACTTTCATGTGCAATGATCTCCACAGAAAAAATCAGATGACTTTTTCACCAAAGCTTTTTTTGCATATTTCCAAAGCATGCTGTCAACTCGTTAGTTGTTAAAACAGCTAGAACCCAGTGCATAAGTTTATCCGTTGCACAAGTAGCAACATCCAGTGCCAATGTAAACCTGGTGCTTAGGTACAGCCCTGTACTTGAGCACTGGGTCTTCATGTGACTGCAGGGGTTTAGTAAAGTTCAGGGGTGAAAACATTTATGTTTACTCAAAAATACTTATACTTGTGTACTCAGTAAATACATCTAAATTTCCTCTGAAAAAGTACCAGTACCCTCTTTTTGTATACATCTTGAAAGTACTTGAGTACAGAAAATGTATTTCAGATAACTCTTAAATTGGCTCTTTCATGCCATAGAACAGAAAAAGGGGAGAAAAAACTACAAATGGGGGGAAAATAGCCAAAAATGGGTATAAGCAAATATATAGTTAAAAATAGATGAAAATTTGTATTAAAAAACACATGAACTAGTGAATTTGAAGGTGAAAATGGGCTAATATAGAGAGATTTTCTCGAGAGATTTTCTCAATCAGGAGAAAATATAATTAAATCTCTCTGGAAAATCATGGAAAAAAATATAAATCTCAGAAAATCTTATATTTTCTGAGATTTTCTGAGATTTTTTAAATATAAATCTCCCAGAGATTTTTTCAATGCTAGAATCAATACCTTAATCGTGTCCAATACTGAGTGTTATCAGCCACAACTAGAGCGAATTGAAAAATTCAATTTTTATCATTTCACTTCATCATGATTTCACGTCACAGTGTCAGGGAACAACTTGACATTTCACGTCAGACTATTGCAAGCAGCATTGTTCCCTGACACTGTGACGTGAAATGATGATGACGTGAAATGATAAAAATTGAATTTTTCAATTCGCTCTAGTTGTGGCTGATAACACTCAGTATTGGACACGATTAAGGTATTGATTCATATATTATCCTTAGAAAATTGTAGACCCGTAGCATGATCCACACTCGTGTAATTAATTTCACGACGTCATTTCACGTCGTCATTTCACGTCGAATCGACGCTGAGCTCTAATTCCGGCTTAACAACTATGCAACAATAAATGCACAGTGTTACAAACAACATTCTGCTATGCTGCTGAGAGCTGTCAATTTAGCTCGATGAAAACTCATGCACAGATATTCTCATAATATTTGTTGCAGCAAAAAGGACATTTTTATCCATGTCTGGCTCAACTGTACCATGAAGTACAATTGGTTTGGTACAAAATCCATCTGCAAAAATAGTATTGTTTTAACATTTGAACGTGAATTCGAGTGAATAACTCCTTTGTTGACACACCCTCTTTGATACACATTCCAATTTGATCGATAGTAAAATGCCTGAAGCATTCATCTTCCCCTGTAACACAGTATGATCTTCTTTGATAATTGTTCAATGTATCTTGGAAAACATAACCATCATCGCATTCCAACAGCACATATGCGCCAGCCTGCAATGTGTTCTAAAGTATTATCTAAAATCGGGTGGGCGCGCCAGCGCCATCCCTCGCTGCCGAGGGAGGGCGCAAGCGACCCACCCATAATATGGTCAGACTAGTGATGGAAAAAGCGCCAGGCTTTCGGCGCCAAGCGCCAAAAGCGCCATGGCGCTTTTCTGAGCCCGGCGCCAAGCGCCAATGGCGCCAGAGCAAAATGGCGCCAAGCGCCAAAAGCGCCATGGCGCTTTTCTGGACCTCAGCGCCAAGCGCCAATGGCGCCAGAGGGTAATGGCGCCAAGCGCCAATAGCGCCAGCGCCAAAAAAATTGTTCTACAATTTGATGGTAGAAAAATGAGTGCATAACTGTGAGTGCCGTACCGCTGAAGTCATAGTAGTCTATTGAAGTTTTTGCCCATTCAAACAACCACTAAATCGGGGCAAAATTTCTCAAATAATCGCTCTGGAGAGAATCTCTGGTCTCTAGAGAGATACATATCTGGTCGATTTGGGGTGGGGGGTGGGGGGCTCGAGGGATAGTAGCCTAAAATTTAGCCTCAGGTTAGATAGATAGCTGAGCGGCCCGGGAATAGATAGATGGCTGGAGCATTTGTTGGGGGGGTAACCCCCCCCCCTTTCCAACCCCCGCCAGACTGAACCCCTGATTTAGACTGCAAGAAAGAATTAGGAGCAAAGCATAAAAGGGGATTTACCGCGATTTTAACACCTCTGCTTTTATTCAATGTATGCATCTATTTATATAAAGTCTACCCTAATATTAATCAATATTTATTCAGTTGCCTCAAAATTGATCAACTGCAGTGTCGATTTCACAGTATTAAATCAATTTTTTATTATCATGGTTGGCGCTTTTTTGGCGCCATTTAAAATGCCGGCGCCAGGCGCCAATAGCGCCACCAGAAAATGGCGCCAAGCGCCAAAAGCGCCATGGCGCTTTCTCAGACCCCAGCGCCAAGCGCCATTGGCGCCAGAGCGTTTTAGCGCCAAGCGCCAAAAGCGCCATGGCGCTTTTTGCTTTGGCGCTAGCGCCAGGCGCCAGCGCCATGGCGCTTTTCCATCACTAGGTCAGACACACCAAAATGCGGAAATCGCAAACTTTAAATCGCAATAACTTCGGAACGCGACAAGCTACGGCAAAACCCATTATACCATTGAATAGCCCGTGTCGAAAAGTACTCCCATGCAAATTTTCAGATCAAATGGTTGAGTTGGGAGGAAGTTATTACACATTTTCTTTTCTAGGCAGTGTTGTTGTTGTTGTTGTTCTTCATCTTGTTCTCCCGACAATCTTCAAACTGCAATAACTTCCTTGAAACATGACCGATTTTCATGGTTGATGGCTCATATGAAAGAGCATATGATGTCATTTCTTAATCTCGGGAATTTTTTTCACAGGCTCCGCCCACTTTGGGACGGTATCTGTTTGAAGTTTTCAAACCTCAAGAAATTTAAAATTTGAATACAAATGCGGCAATAACAAATTTTTGTTGATGTGCGCCATGACTAGAGCTTTCAAATGAGCCAATTTTTGGCAATTTTGGTACAGATTTACCAAAGTTATTCAAGTTTGCTTATTTTGTGTAAAATGCGCAAAACATGCCTGAACTACTGCTTGATGTGATACTGAGCATGTGACCTTGCATGGTGATTACTATCAGGTCATAAATGTCTAGTGGTTAATGTCAAGTCAAATGTCAAGTTATAAATGTCAAGTCAAATGTCAAGTGATAAATGTCAAGCAATAAATGTCAGGCCAAATGTCAAGTGATAAATGTCAAGTGATAGATGTCAAGTGATAAAATATTAAGTGATAAAATATCAAGTCAAATATCAAGTGATAAATGTCAAGTGGTAGATTTCAAGTGAAATGTCAAGTGATAAATGTCAAGCAATAATTGTCAGGCCAAATGTCAAGTGATAAATGTCAAGTGATAGATGTCAAGTGATAAATGTCAAGTGATAAATTCCAAGTCAAATGTTAAGTCAAATGTCAAGTGACAAATTTCAAGTGAAATGTCAAGTTACAAATTTCAAGTGAAATGTCAAGTTTAATGTCAACTCATAGATGTCAAGTCAAATATCAAGTCATATGTCAAGTCAAATTTCAAGTGATAAATGTCAAGTCAAATTTCAAGTGAGAAATGTCAAGTCAAATGTAAAGTTTAATGTCAAGTGATCAAATATCATGTCAAATGTCAAGTTATAAATGTCAAGTCTAAAGTCAAGTCAAGTCAAATGTCAAGTGATAAATGTCAAGTGGTAGATTTCAAGTGAAATGTCAAGTGATAAATGTCAAGCAATAAATGTCAGGCCAAATGTCAAGTGATAAATGTCAAGTGATAGATGTCAAGTGATAAATGTCAAGTGATAAATTCCAAGTCAAATGTTAAGTCAAATGTCAAGTGACAAATTTCAAGTGAAATGTCAAGTTACAAATTTTAAGTGAAATGTCAAGTTTAATGTCAACTCATAAATGTCAAGTGAAATATCACGTCATATGTCAAGTCAAATTTCAAGTGATAAATGTCAAGTCAAATTTCAAGTGAGAAATGTCAAGTCAAATGTAAAGTTTAATGTCAAGTGATCAAATATCATGTCAAATGTCAAGTTATAAATGTCAAGTCTAAAGTCAAGTCAAGTCAAATGTCAAGTGATAAATGTCAAGTGGTAGATTTCAAGTGAAATGTCAAGTGATAAATGTCAAGCAATAAATGTCAGGCCAAATGTCAAGTGATAAATGTCAAGTGATAGATGTCAAGTGATAAATGTCAAGTGATAAATTCCAAGTCAAATGTTAAGTCAAATGTCAAGTGACAAATTTCAAGTGAAATGTCAAGTTACAAATTTCAAGTGAAATGTCAAGTTTAATGTCAACTCATAAATGTCAAGTGAAATATCAAGTCATATGTCAAGTCAAATTTCAAGTGATAAATGTCAAGTCAAATTTCAAGTGAGAAATGTCAAGTCAAATGTAAAGTTTAATGTCAAGTGATCAAATATCATGTCAAATGTCAAGTTATAAATGTCAAGTCTAAAGTCAAGTCAAGTCAAATGTCAAGTGATAAATGTCAAGGTGAATATAAAGTGATAACTTTCAATTGAAATGTCAAGTCAAATGCCAAGTGATAAATTTCAAGTGAAATGTCAAGTAATAAATTTCAAGTGAAATGTCAAGTCAAATGTCAAGTTAAATGTCAAGCTTAATGTCAAGTGATAAATGTCATGTCAAATGTCAAGTTTAATGTCAAGTTATAAATTTCAAGTGAAATGTCAAGTTTAATGTCAAGTGATAAATGTCATGTCAAATGTCAAGTAATATGTCAAGTAACAATTTTCAGGTGATACCTGTCAAGTTGTTTATGTCAAGTGAAAACTATCAGGTGAAAAAATGGCAAGCAGTTCATGTCAAGTCATAAATATCAAGTGATGCCATTCAGTCATAAATGTCAAGTGGTTTATGTCAAGTTATTGTCAAGTGGGTAATTTCAAGTCATAAATGTCAAGTGATAACTTTCAGGTTCTAAATGTCATGTTGAAAATCTTTTGAATCTTAGTATTTGGCTTCTTCTTGACTATAGATTGTATTGCTCAGTGCCACATTTGACATTTGCTTGATTTGCAATAACTTATAAAATTTGGGCCTGTGGCCCTCAAAAAGAAGTATATCCCATAAAAATGGCTAAAGCCAACTACAAGTGGACGCTGCACCTAAACATGTGTATGCTTTTGAATGCACAAAGGTAATATATCATATACCATGCCATTTTCTTATCGAGCTATCAAAAGATGTATATCAAGGGAAATCTATACAAATGGTAATAATATAGGCTATCAACACAGCAAACTGCATCACAAGAAACAATTTCACCAAACTTTTGCATGGCAGCGTGAGCTTTTTGTATCTTTAATGATTGCAGCACTTTGACACAGCTCACACTGCCATGCATTTTTATGGGATAACATTTTGTGTGAAGGTACTAACGGATATTTATCTCGTGTCCAAAATTCAGCCTAAGCTCTGGTGGTGGCCAGTTCTCATTTCTCAAAATGAGAAGTGAGAAGTGGAATGGCAAATGCGAATTAATTTGGCAAAAGCGAGATGAAATGGCAAGTGAATTGGCAAATGCGAAGTGAAAAGGCAAGTAAATTGGCAAAAGCGAAGTAAAATGAGAAGTGAATTGGCAAGTAAAAAGTTAAAAGGCAAATGGAAAGTCATATAGGTAGTGGAAAAAAATTCAAAAAGCATGCCATTTCATCGGAAGAGACCTTGTAGGTAAAATTGGCAGCTGGCCAAAATTGCCAAAGAAATCGAAATCGCTATAAACATAGCTAGAAGTAGGTATATACCGTATTTCCTCGAAATACCCCCCCCCTTGAAATACCCCCCCCCCCTCGTTTGACCCCCCCCCCTCTCGAGACCACTATGAAACAATCACCCCCCCCTCGAAATACCCCCCCCCCAAATTGAGTGTAAAGAGAACGTACATGACAAATACGGCAGTTTGTGTTCTGCGAAGTGCAGAACACACGTTAAAACAATGTCGGTGTCACGTTAGAACAGTGTACATACCATCTACATACTAATATTAGTCTACAGAACCTTATAAATGGCGGTTTTTGTTGCATTTTTCGACGTCTGCGTACGTTTCAGACGACATTTTCGTACTTGGTTTTCAAAAATTTTCTTGTGAAATAATAACCCCCCGGGGGGTATTTCGAGGAAATACGGTAGCCATATATACAGACAGAAATAGTGATTATGAAGGTGAAAAATGGCAAATGGTGCAAATTTTAGCAGTTTTGAGCACAATCTTTTTTTATTTTCTATTGCTATAGAA
>OZ038455.1:7677770-7723065 GCA_964036195.1 Sphaerolaimus hirsutus | reverse complement strand
TTGTGTGCGAATACGATACAGGTTTGTCTCCTTTTATTCCCCTTGTTTTTGGTCCATGACAGAACACACTTTTGACAGATTTTTGTTTCTGGAGACTGTTTTTAGTAAGAATGATGTCAAAAAGCATGATGTCGTAATGAATGATACCGTTGTATGACAGAATTTCTGAATTCGATTCAGAATTCAGATTTCTTATCAATCAATCAATAGGTATATCAATTACAACAGGGCAGGGTTGGCAAAATCTCAGAAAAAAATAAAAATAAAATAAAAATAAAATGGAATATTCAAGAATAAAATAAAATAAAATAAAATGGAAAATTTAAGAATAAAAATAAAAATTGTATAAAAATTCGAATTTTTGTAAATTTTTTGTAAAATTGTATAAAAATTTGTATTTTTGTAAAATTGTATAAAAATTCTTTTTTTTTTGTAAAATTTTATCTCGTTGCTTGAGTTTCTACCTTCATTTCGTTTATTCATGGATATGGGAGCAGTCCCAAGTGTAAAGTGTCAAATGTCATGTAAAATGTCATGCAGTGTCAATTGTCATGACAAATGTAAGGTAAAGTGTAAATTGTCATGACATGTAAAAAATAAAGTATCAATTGTCAAGCAAATTGTGTCCAAATCTTATGTTTGATATCTAAATCTTATGTTTTGTATCCAAATATGTTGTTGTTGAATCCAAATCTTATGTGAACATTTGGATACAAAAACATAAGATTTGGATACAAAAACACAAGATTTGGATACACAATTTACACTTTGCATGACATTTGACATGACACTTGACATTTTGCATTACAATTGACACTTTACTTTACATTTGTCATGACAATTGACAAATTGCATCACATTTTATAAATGTGCCCAGCACACTCCACTAGTCCTTCTACTGAAAATGCAAACCATTCTTATCAATAATTGTAACTTTACACTTGCAGCTAGCTAACAATACATACTGCATGCAACTTTTGAAAAGTAAGGGAAAAATTTGTCACAGGTTTTTGATGTATAGGTCTAATTATAACATTTTTCTTGCCTTGCATGCATGATTCTGATTTTTTGTAAAATTTTTGTACAATTTTTGTACAATTTTTGTAAAATGTGTCATTTTATTTTATTAATGACTTTTGGGAATAAAATAAAATAAAATAAAATGAAACAAGAAAAAAATAAAAATAAAATAAAATTTTTAAACAATTTTTATACAATTTTACTAAAATGAATTTTTATAAAACCAACCCTGCAACAGGGACAACAACAACAGCATGGACATCAACGACACCAGGGACTGTAACAACAACTGGGACAGTGACATCAACAGGTACAGCAACTACAACAGGGACAACAACAACAACAGGGACATCAATGACACCAGGTGCCAGTTCTGCAAGTGGAGAAGTGAAAGCACAAATGGCAAAAGTGAAGTGAAATGGCAAGCAAAGTGAAGTGAGAAGTGAGAAGGTAAATGGCACATTTGTTTTTTTAACTTGACTGGCCAATTTACTTCGCTTTTGCTAATTTACTTGCCATTACACATCGCTTTTGCCATTTGCGCTGTCACTTCTCCACTTGCCGAACTGGCCCCAGGAACAGTAACAACACATGGGACAGTGACAATTGGAAGTACAGCTGTCCTGACAACTGTTACTACCCCTGGGACATCCACTGGCACACCAGCGCAGACTAAAGCCAGCACAACTGGCAAGGGTGTCACACGCAAGCCAAAAGTCACTGGTCAATGCATTCACTGTGCCTGGGGTGATAATGACGCTTGTATTAAGGAGAAGACTGGTCAGCTAGAGCCATGTGATAAAGGATTTTGCACCGCTGTCTGTTTTCACTCATATCGTTATAAGCACACTGTGCTAAAGCTTAAACACCTTTGATATATTGGCATCTTGTTATAACTACACCAGTAAATTAAACATTTTCTATAGCATAAAATAAGTATTCTGCAGTTTTATATAAATACTTATAATTGAAAAAGGTAATTATTGTGTTTACCAAAAATAATAGTATTTTTCACACAACTAACAATTTTCACAACTCTGGGAAAGTTGGGAACATGTGGATAGCATTCATTTCTTTATTGAAGTGTACCGTATTTCTTCTAATAGAAGAGCACCATTTTTTAAACTTTTTTACCTGCTGTTCTATTGGAGGTGCCGTTGTATTGGAGGCTGCCATTCTATTTTTTTCACCATTTTTTCCACACATTTCTCATTTGAACATGAGCCTTATTTTTAATGAAGCTTGATCAATATTTGAGTATAATAGCATCAATTTGACATAACAGATATGTGAATGCTTTGAATGTTCTTACAATCAATTTTCTACTTCTTTGTGTGTTTTGGCACACTCCCAACATAATTTCTACTAGCGTTCTATTGGAGGTGCCGTTCAATGAGAGGCCGCCGTTCTATTGTTTTCGTGAACGCAAAAACGTGACAAAACCTGCCATTCTATAGGAGGTATGCTGTTCTATTAGAAGAAATACGGTATGCATGATGCGTAGATGCATTATCCCTATGTTCCCTACAACCTGGTGCCAATAGTGCCATGAAACCTTTGGTGTTCCTTTTGGGGTATTCCTTTAGTGTTAGCACCACTGGTTAGCACCACGGGCACCACTACTATTGCAACATTCCAGTACCAGGCTCCAGTGCCAACACATTTTTACACATCACTAGCCATAATTCTATAGACCAATTCACCCCCACCACAGCTGGTTGTGCAAAGAATTGGAACAAGTGACAAGAGAAGCGCAGCCACCTGTGGGTTGCCACAGGCTACAATCGCGAAAATAGCTGATATGGGTGGAAACAGGAGAGATATAGAAGCTAGTAGGGGCGCTTGCATACATGATGGTGCTCTGATTGAAGTGATGGTGGACGGTTTGTTTGGCTATCAGTTTGGTTGCATATTGATGGCATTAATGCAGATAAAAAGACATTTTTTTAAAGCAAAAAGGCAAAAATTCAATCAACATTTATTTTGAGCTTTGGCAGATTGCCAACAATGGACCATTGGAATTGGATGTATCATCAAAACTTATAACCAAACACAGGTTACATTCTCATCGGCTACATTCGATGCTGTCCAATTGACCACTCTGATCAGCATGCAGCCTGTGATGTCAGTGACATGCCTCGTTTGGGCCACGCATCCAGTTTTGGGCCCAATGTCCGTTTACTGGTGGTCATTGTGGCCACTGTGCTTTCGTCAGCATTTAGGTGAATATGATTTTAGTGTTTATGTAGGGCCAGTGTGCCCGGATTTTCTGAAATACCGTATTTCCTCAAAATACCCCTCTAATTACCCCCATCGAACTGCCCCCCCTCAAAATGGACACTATGAATTTATTACCCCACCGTCGAAATACCCCCCACAAAGTGATTGTAGAGAGAACGTAAATGACAATACCCCCCTTCGTTTAACCCTTCCTCACAATTCTCAATCTGAAAAAATAAACCCCCTGGGGGTATTTCGAGGAAATACGGTATTTACTGATGCAACTTGGTGTGACTGGCATTGTTTAGCTCAATACAACCCCCATCGTGATTGAGTAATATGCAACTAGACTAGGAGACTAGTGATGTAAACACAGCGCCAGCAGTTTTGTGTGAAGAGCGAAAGGTGCCACATAGAATAGCGCCAAGCTCCAAAGATTTTTGCTTTTATGCTATTTGTTTTGGCATTGGCTTATTTATATCACTGCATATTTATTCCTGAAAGTATATACAGTAATAATTGTTGAGTGTGGGGGAAATTCAATGAGTGCACACCAAGTTACAACTACCGTATTACCTCGAATTATCCCCCCCCCCCTTGAATTAACCCCCCTCGAATTAACCCCCCCTCAAAATGGGCTGGGGAAATAATAAACCCCCCTCGAAATACCCCCCCCCCCCTTCGGAATGATGTACGTCATGTACATAATAAATACGTCATGTATGCAATGTACATGATGTATATTACTGTTAATTTGCATTGCAGCTACACATAGACTAGTTTGTGTAGCTATCTACGTTTTTATGTCCGAATATATCCTGTTTGGACACATTTATTACCTGTTTTGGGTATGCAAATGCCTACTATTTACTACGATCCTTACGAAAATTTCTGACGAAATAATAACCCCCCCCCCTCGAATAAACCCCCCCCCTCGAATTAACCCCCCCTCAAATTTTGCTGGCGAAATAATAAACCCCCATGGGGGTATTTCGAGGTAATACGGTAAATGTTATTCAGTGGTTTGACAGTGATCTCCAAGGTAGGAGTTGGGCATAACTGCAATGAGGGTGTTGTAGGATGGTGATATTACACGGTTATTTGGTGTGTCTTTGTGAAATAAATACAATATAACTAGACAGATTTGAAAATTCAACAATTATTTTTGGAAAAGATTTGAAATTAAAAATTCATTTTCAGGAATAAACACTTGAAAATTTAAACACTTTTGTTCCAGAGTGTTTGCCATCAGATTTAGTTCAGTTTCCCCGTTTCTGATGCAGTGCCCAGCGTGCGGCATGGGTAAGTTTGCTGCGGTATTGATTTTACGTTTGCGGCGCACAAATTATATGGGGGACTGCTGCCGTAAACCGGAGATACTACTTATCCTTATGTCCAAAATTTTTGCAATCGCTATAAATATAAATAAAATAGACAAAAAAAACTAAAAATTAGTATATGACCTAGAAAGACGAAAATAGCGATTATGAAAATGAAAATTGACAAAATAGAGCACATTTTGAACAAAGATTGCGGGAAAATCGCTCAAAATACAAGACGCGAACGTTAACTTAGACGTGGGCCAAGTTGCCATAAATCACCCGATCCTCCGTATACAATTCCGATTTTTGTGCTATTCAAATAAAAGAAAATTGCCCGCTCACTGGTCATCCGAATAACTCGAAACAGGGCGATTTGATTGCTGTGGATAGATGTGGAGCGATGACTATGAGTGATTTTGGCTTCTTTCTTCCATTTTTTACAATTTCCAAAGTTTTGTGAATCCAATTTTTAGGTTTCAAATGTTTTGGCCATGTGCCAAGTCTGTGAAATGGACCTAATAGTGTGATCCTGCCTGCGCCCTCTGCTCCCCCTTCCTTTGAACATATTTATATTTCACAGTAATTGCAATTTTCCACCTCAAATGCAGATTTTAGCTTAATTTTGGAATTTTTGCTACAGACTGAACTGAACAGGACCATGAACCATGGGGAATGTCAGAGCAAGGACACGACACCCACTTAATTCGCACCTTTCAGGTGAGTTGATGTACATTGCGGGTGGGTTGATCTAGTGGATTTGTGATTTGTGTTAATTTGTAAATACATACAAATTGATTGGTTTTAACAATTATTTTAACATACAAATTGTTGATGATTATTAACGTTTTCATCCATTTATGGCTCGGTATCTGCCCAATCAGTATGCTTCTTATGAATCAGCATGAAATTCCACATTTTGAGATGAATATCGATCTTTCCTGATCATCAGATTCCCAAAATTCCATTTAGACTTGATATGATATGTGAAATGTAAAATCAAAGGTCACTGAAAAATTAGTTACCGTATTACCTCGAATTATCCCCCCCCCCCTTGAATTAACCCCCCCTTCCCTCGAAATACCCCCCCTAACTTTCGGCTGAGGAAATAATAACCCCCCCCCCTCGAAATACCCCCCCTAAAATTGAGTGTAACGTGAACGTACATGACAAATACCGCAGTTTGTGATCTGTACTATGCAGAACACACGTTAAAACTGATGATTAAGTGACGTTGGGGAAGGGTGTTTGTGTATATACAGTAATATATGCCTAAAAACACATATAAATCTATGTGATTGTTCGATTTTTCTACGTCTGCGTATGGGGAATTTCCGAAAATTTCTGGCGAAATAATAGGCCCCCCCTCGAATAGACCCCCCCTCGAATTATCCCCCCTCAAATTTTGCTGGCGAAATAATAAACCCCCTGGGGGTATTTCGAGGTAATACGGTACCTTTATGTTTTCAACTTTTTTCTTCAAAATTCATCTTCATAACTGATTTTTTCTCAGAAATGTGTCGTTAGGGTGTGTAATGGGCTGACAAAATGAATTTGACTCATTTTCCATCACTCGTTACATGAATTTTTAATGTTTTACTCCTTTTATGTTATCTTTCAATATGTTGTAAACATCAACTCTTTTATTCTTATTATCAGTAATAGTAAATATGTAGGGTGAACCACTGCTGAACAAGCTGAAATAAAACAATTCTCAAACAGGAAATATTGAATCAATGGAAAACAAAAAATATGATGATGGGGGTTGATTGGTGGGGGGGGGTTGTGTTGTGGGTATCCCCAAAATCCTGGAGGCTGCTCAGCTATCTATTTATCCTGGACGCAAATGTTTTACCTACTATCTCCTGAACTTGTCGGCTAGTATGCCCTAAATTGGCCAGCTATCTAGCTATCCGGAGCAATTTAAGAAATGTTGCCCAAATTTTTGCTCAGATTCAGAAATATGGTATATTGAACCCGCAACCCCCAGCAAAAATATATATTTTAAAAGTATGTTTACAGCTATCTATCCAAACCACCAGATGGTCAAAATGTGAATACCCCTGGGGTTGATATTTGGTAATGATGTATATTGCACATTGCTATGTGTAAATTCCTAAAAATATGCAACACAGACTGACTACTCCCTTGCCATCTTGTTCAAGTTCTGTTTGAAAATTCTAAATGGATCATCTTCATAATCCGTTAGGCTTGAGAAGCTCCCACCTCTTTTAGAATCAACTGATTTCACGTCTGTATCAGATTCATCAGACTGGATATCATCCTGTGCCCCACTAGGAACAACATCTGTTGCCTTTGTTGCTTCAGATATATCCCTGTGAATGGTTTGTAGAGTCACCAATCAGGAGTGTGTATTGATGAGATTGAAACTGAAGAAATGGGATAAAGTCCATGGCATCATCACACTGTAGTTGTTAAAACGTATTTATGTTTACTCAAGAAATATGTATACTGGAGTACTGCGTAGATACGTTTACCCCCCCCCCCCTGAAAAATACTAGTACCCACTTACTCGCATACTTTTTGAAGGTACGCAACTACCAAAAACGTATTTTAAGGGGCATGGAACGTGACATTTTGACAGACAGAAAGTGACAAACGTTAGATATTTTCCCAAGAAATACTTATCAGGAGATATAAACAAATATTTGATGTATTCCAGAGTAAAATTTGGAAAAAATCCATACTTTTATCTTTTCTGTGAGAGAAAATACTAAGTTTTACTTTTTTCTGTGAGAAAATACCCACTTTTACATTTTCCTAGGAAAAGTATTTTACCCCCTTTTCACGCAGTGTAAAAGTAAAAAAAATTACTTTGTTTTCTATACTCAGCTGTGAGTAAAACAAAAATACTTTACATTTACGTTTACTTTGAAAAAAGTTCAATACTTTTAACAACTCTGCATCACACCCTGTTTCAGCTGGCTCATCAACAGTCATTTCATCTTCGGGGTCATAAAAATCATGCGCATCACCAGGATCACTATCTTCATCTGTCAATGGATCATTTGAAATGCATTTAGGACAGCAGAAGCAGATTTTACTGAGTAGCCTCCTGGCCTTTCTGTTGCCAACAGTGTGGAAAAACAAGAAACAAATACCCAAAATTAAATTTAGAATTGATGCAGTACTGTAGAGGGACACGTCTACTTTGTAAACAGCCTGTATTAGAAATCATAGAATGCATTTTATAAAGGTATAACATTTATACTATTCAAAATGACCAATGAATTTAGCAGCCATGCAGCCAGGCTCAATGGTGAGAGTATTATACTTCCAGTTGCATTTGTTACTGCGGATGTACACAGTTCTTGATTTGCATGTTTGTGCCTGAATGTGGATGTGCATCTGAGCATTAACTGTAGTCATTTGAAAAATTTCATAAATTTTGGACTAGGAAAAGCACCATGGTACTGGCACCAAAGGCAAAAAACGTCATGGCAGTATTTTGCTTGGGGCGCTATTTTGCACTGGCGCTTGGCGCTGGGCTTTGGAAATGAGCCTAGGCGCTTTTGGCGCTTGGCGCCAAAGTTCTGGTGCTTTTTCTATCACTACATTGGACAAAATACAAAATATTGAGGGTAGCATTTTGATGGGGTTTAAATGTTTCTTCCAGTATGCCTAGATACAAAGATGGATGCCTGGTATGACTATGAAAATCTAGTGTTTTTATGAACTGGACTTCCTTTGAGAGGACATTTTTTTCAGTTTTGTAACTATCATCCATGAACCTCGCTGAAGTTCCAGGATGAAGAAAAGCATCAAAATTTACCATAGGCATGGGAAGACACATAAAATTTGATGTACCAAAATGCCACCATCGATTTTGTCTATGATTGAACCACCTTGGGAAATGAGCCATTGTTGTGGCTTCACTTATAATCAATGAGATTAGTGCCATTGCAAAGAATGGTAGAACTTCAAAATACATATTTGTTGAATCATAGTTGAGCCAACATGTATCCTGCAAGTTGGTTTGAATCAATTGTATCCAATCTGTCACTCATGATTTTGTGATGTTTTGCATTTAAATGAACTGAATATTACGTCATATTTCTGGATACACACAAAACAATTACTGTAAGCATCAAAGTTAACCTGGGTGTTGTATGTAACAAACCATCCAATACATGTTATTGCAACCAATACAATAGTTGGAATGATCAGGCTAATAATCAACGTTATTCTGCTGAACAATGTTTTATATACATACACATATGTGTAGGTTGTGTAGTTGTGAATTGCTTCCAGTAAAAGACACCCAAAGTGGAGGGTAAACAGTGCATGCAGGGTAGCAGCAACAATCCTGGGATACATATCAAGTTTGTGTAGTTTCCTTAGATTAACAAAACTATGAAAAGTGCTGATCGAAAAGTACACTAAAATGCATCAAAATGTTCCATGTTTTTCAGGGTGATTTCTGCATTTTAAGTGTTTAACAATTAGTTACTGTTTCACTTTATGAAACACTCGTTGGGCCATTATCATGATACTGTTTGAAAAAGTGTTTGTAATGTTTTGAAATTTGTAAAACACTCAACCATGTTAAAAATATTTTTGGGAAAGAAGTAAAATCTTAAATCCTTTTAGAAAAAGCACTTAACATCAAATACTTTCCCTGAGGTTATGTCATCATTAGTGTAAAGTTTACACTGTAAACTGAGTGAATATGCAATCTGATAAAAAATGGCTAAAGCCAACAAAAAGTGGACACTGCACCTAACCATGTGTATGCTTTTGAATGCACAAAAGTAATATATCATATACCATGCCATTTTCTGATTGAGCTATCAAAAGATGTATATCAAGGGAAATGTACACAAATGCTAATAATATAGGCTATCAACACAGCAAACTGCATCACAAGAAACAATTTCATCAAACTTTTGCATGGCAGCGTGAGCTGTGTCAAAGTGCTGCAAACATTAAAGATACAAATAGCATGATGCAGTTTGCTGTGTTGATAGCCTATATTATTAGCATTTGTGTACATTTCCCTTGATATACATCTTTTGATAGCTCAATCAGAAAATGGCATGGTATATGATATATTACTTTTGTGCATTCAAAAGCATACACATGGTTAGGTGCAGTGTCCACTTTTTGTTGGCTTTAGCCATTTTTTATCAGATATACTTCTTTTTGAGGGCCACAGGCCCAAAAGTTTATAAGTTCTTGCAAATCAAGCAAATGCCAAATGTGGCAGTGAGCAATACAATCTATAGTCAAGAAGAAGCCAAATATACTCGTGGGACTTTATGCCGTTCATTTTTCGCGAGGAAACACTCCATCGGTGTGAATCGTCATTTTTTAGCCGCTGTCCAACTCGTTCTGGTGTGAAAAACAAAAGCGAAAATCTGCGCACCTAATGAAATTTGAAATGAAACGGCCGCGCTCGAACTCGTTCTGATGGAAAGTACGAAATTTTTCCTGAATGTCAAGGTCATATAAGAAACGTTTAGCAGAACAGTGTAAAAGACTGCGATAAGTTCCGCTGAAGATAATCAGAATATTTCTGGTTCCAGAAACGCGACATATTTACGTCGAAATAGTATGGTCGGACGGCATACAAACGAATCTATTCTTTTCTTAATTTTTTTGTGAACGACGAGTCCTTAAACTTTTCAGTTTGACATAGATATTTGATTTTGAAAAAACCCGTACATAAATATTATCTATTGGTAGAGTATCATGTCTGCCGAGTATACTAAGATTCAAAAGATTTTAAACCTGACATTTAGAACCTGAAAGTTATCACTTGACATTTATGACTTGAAATTACCCACTTGACAATAACTTGACATAAACCAATTGACATTTATGACTGAATGGCATCACTTGATATTTATGACTTGACATGAACTGCTTGCCATTTTTTCACCTGATAGTTTTCACTTGACATAAACAACTTGACAGGTATCACCTGAAAATTGTTACTTGACATATTACTTGACATTTGACATGACATTTATCACTTAACATTAAACTTGACATTTCACTTGAAATTTATCACTTGACGTTAAACTTGACATTTGACATGACATTTATCACTTGACATTAAGCTTGACATTTAACTTGACATTTGACTTGACATTTGACTTGACATTTCACTTGAAATTTATTACTTGACATTTCACTTGAAATTTATCACTTGCCATTTGACTTGACATTTCAATTGAAAGTTATCACTGTATATTCACCTTGACATTTATCACTTGACATTTGACTTGACTTGACTTTAGACTTGACATTTATAACTTGACATTTGACTTGATATTTGATCACTTGACATTAAACTTTACATTTGAATTGACATTTCTCACTTGAAATTTGACTTGACATTTATCACTTGAAATTTGACTTGACATATGACTTGATATTTGACTTGACATTTATGAGTTGACATTAAACTTGACATTTCACTTGAAATTTGTCACTTGACATTTGATATGACATTTGACATTACATTTCACTTGAAATTTATCACTTGACAATTATCACTTGACATTTCACTTGAAATGTACCACTTGACATTTATCACTTGATATTTGACTTGATATTTTATCACTTAATATTTTATCACTAGACATCTATCACTTGACATTTATCACTTGACATTTGACTTGACATTTATAACTTGACATTTGACTTGACATCAACCGCAAGACATTTATGACCTGATAGTAAACAGCATGCAAGGTCACATGCTCAGTATCACATGAAGCAGTAGTTCAGGCATGTTTGCGCATTTTACACAAAATAAGCAAACTTGAATAACTTTTGTAAATCTGTACCAAAATTGCCAAAAATTGGCTCATTTGAAAGCTCTAGTCATGGCACACATCAACAAATTTTTTTTATTGCCCCATTTGTATTCAAATTTTAAATTTATTGAGGTTTGAAAATTTCAAACAGATACCGTACCAAAGTGGGCGGAGCCTGTGAAAAAAAATCCCGAAAATAAGAAATGGCATCATATTCTCTTTCAAATGAGCCATCAACCATGAAAATCGGTCGTGTTTCAAGGAAGTTATTGCAGTTTGAAGATTTTCGGGAGAACAAGAACAACAACAACAACAAGAACACTACTTGAAAAAGAAAATGCGTAATAACTTCCTCCGAACTCAACCGTTGAATCTGAAAATTTGCATGGTGGTACTTTTCGACACGGGCTTTTTAATGGTGCAGTCGGTTCTGCACTAGCGCATTGCGTTCCGAAGTTATTGCGATTTTAAATTTGCGATTTCCGCATTTTGGTGTGTCTGACCATATTATGGGTGGGTCGCTTGCGCCCTCCCTCGGCAGCGAGGGATGGCGCTGGCGCGCCCACCCGATGTTTCAGTGCCAAATGTTGTGTTTTTTCATCTTTGTTTTTCCACAAAATGTTATAAAGTAGAATAAACTACTAGCAGATTTTATCCCATTGCCTGCAGGATTGATTATGCTACAGAAATGTCATTTTGCCGCTGCCAGGCTTATAAAAAAATTAAATCATGTATTAAGTCCCAGTCCATTGCCACAGTACTGTGAACAAACACCCTTCCCTTTCCTTCCCAGACCTTCCCTTTCTGTGTCTGTTCTCATATAAACCAAGTATGAACATCACAAATGTTTTTCGTCAGAAAAACTTATGAAACAAAATGAATAACCATTCAGTGTTATTGGTGGTTGTGGTGATGAATAGAGAAATCCTTGTTTTGAATATGAGTAGAGCAATTATTCATTCAAACCATGGTATTTCATTATGGCTGTCTTACTCATCCCAAAAAAATGTTACGTAATGCTCCATAACTCTACATTACATACCTGCATTGCAGATCACTCATTTCAGGTGGTTGATAGTCTGGGTTTGCCACTGGGTCACAAAATGCTCCAAGGTCCAATAAAGTCTTGGACCGGGCGGGCAGCAGTAGTAGATGGGCCAATAAAAGTGTTATTTCCTGTGAACAAGAACTGACTCAACGCAAAAATGTCATGAACTTTATCATAATAGGTGTATTACCTCAATCATGTGAAATACCCTCGGCAGACTGAAGTCGACTACAACCACAAAAATTACAATTAATATTATCAACATGACAAATAATGCTACTGTGCTGAGTGTCTGCGATGCCATCATTGCTGCCCTTTCTGTCTTTTCTGCTGGTGTTACTACCTTGGTGCATGGGCCCTCCAAAATAGTGCAATTCTTATGATCCCCTACCCATTCTCCTGGATATATCATAAATAGGTAATAACCATTTAATTATATTGATATTAATATTTGTAGTGAAAATATTACAAACCATCCTCATTGCAATCTAATTCATACTGTGTTGCAAGAACATTCTTTCCTATTCGCGCATTGCTCTGACACTTGAAAGTGGCTTTGCCCCCAGGTCTGACAAGCCCATCATTCATGTCAGTATAGAATTCACTGTCCACATGTGTGCCCCATTCTTCTTTTTCAAACACCATGCATACTGAATTTGAAAATTCGGATAGAATTAGATAGTCAACTGTTGGACTGAGGTGATATCCAAAAATTGTTAAGCAATGGCCACTTAATACTCACCATTGACACACCTCGGAAACACATCTGGTATCCACTTACCAAATGCATCGCATACCACTATGGTATTAATTGTCACATCAGCCACAAAATACCCAGATGTGTTGTCACATTTAATACGTGCTTCAGTATAGACAGAATATCTACCACTGTATTCAAGAAGAGTTTGATTGTAATCAACTACACGACCGGGTTTATCCTCAATTGGAGTACACTCTGAAATTGTAAAAAATATATGTAATTAAATCTAAACTAATGAATCATTTAAAACAAAATGGCAGAATATTATATTATAACACACCTCCAAAGCATCTTGCATCAAAATTGTTCCAGTAAGCAGTGGCACCATCTTCACTTCCTGGTGTGTGCTTAACTGTATGGGTCTCATCTCAGTATGATGCAAATATGACCTACTTGTATTGGAAGTGGTAAAAACTTCATTTTGGCATAAAGGTAAAATTCTCTATACCTAGTGATGGAGTCAAGCATCACATTTTTCTGATCTATCTACACATTTGTTAAAAATGCGACCTCTGGTCATGTGAGTCCACTTGCTGGTAATGTTGTAGTGATCACTGAAAATATGAAATGAGCACATCAAGCAGAACCTCATTTTCTATTCTCACATTACACCTTGACCAACTGATGTAATTTTTCTCTAAATGCCCTTCCATATGCAAAATTGTACGTGCAAATATGAAAATGCAAGTAGAATGGGAAATGAGTAGAAAGTAGAATAGGTCTCACTCTCAATCACACCTAGGAAATTGAGCTGGTCAGTGCACAACTGAAGAGCAGGGGAAAGGGTCATACTTATGTATGGCCAATGGAACACCTCACACCTACTGCACACTGCACAGGGCACAGCCCTCTAACATGGATTCTCCAATAAGAACATACTGCACTGCAGTAACAGACAACTGGTGCATTAGGCAACAAGTGCTAACAGATAACAAGTGCACTACATAACTAGTCCACCTAGATAAAAGCACACTATGCTACTGCAACACATTCTAGCTGACATTTTGAAGCTACATTGAATATTTATGCAGTAAATGGTTTTTTGATTCTAGACTTTTAGCTTCCTAAATTCAGAAACCAAATTGTGTTTAAGAGATTTACAAGAAAAAATGAATTGCTTCAGATGCATTTACCTCGGCATCTTCAGATTTCGACAAAGTGAGTGCAAGATATGTTGCAATCCCACATTTAAAAAAAAACAGTGTTGGATGGTGCCTCTGAAAAAATGTTGTGTCAAAAGTGTAAAAGTATCAAATGTCAAATGATATACCGTAAATTCTCTAATAATTATTGTTTTCAGCACATTTTTGGTTGTCACACTATTGGAGATGTCGTATTATTGGAGACTGTCACATTATATTTTTCGTCGAATCATAAACTTCATTGTTCACATAACTCAAATGTGACCGATTGCGTTATCGTTACGTTTTTTTAATTTTTTATTTCTCAGGGTGTCACACTATTGAAGATGTCATATTAGAGATATCATATTAGAGACCTGTCGCATTATTAGAGAATTTATGGTATGCTAAATTTTCTGTAAAATGTCAAATGCATATGCAAGTGCAATGCATTTCACACATTTATTGTGGTAAGTCAAATCATGGAGCACACTTCCCTTTCACTACACACAACAAGTTTTACCGCGTTCACTTTCAGGAGTGCATGTTAACACCCGAACTTGGCTGCCACCTTGTGAGATCTAAAAGAAATTAGAGTTACTTTGTAACAAAAAACCCATGCATGAATTTGTTCTTCATATTCTTAATGGTAAGGAAATGATTACTGCAGTGCACATAGTGAATGCATGTGAAATAAAAATCATTACAATAGACCAACATGGACATGGACCAACAAACCAACAAATGTGAATCCAAAAAATACAATGTTGGTATCTGTTGTAGACATATACCGTATTTCCTCGAAATACCCCTGGGGGGTTTATTTTTTCAGAGTGAGAATTTTGAGGGGGGTATTTCGAGGGGGGGATTATTATTTCGCCAGAAATTTTTTGAAATCCCAGTACTGAAATGTCGCCTGAAACGTACGCAGACGTCGAAGAATGCAACACAAATCGCCATTTATAAGACTCTAAAGACATTTATAAGTGTGTAGACGTACAAACACTGTTCTAACATAACAGAGTCATCGTTTTTAACGTGTGTTCTGCATTGCCCGGATGACAAACCGCAGCCTTTGTCATTTACGTTCTCTATACACTAAATTTGGGGGGGGGGGGTATTTCGAGGGGGTGTTTATAAGTTCATAGTGTCCATTTTGAGGGGGGTATTTCGAGGGGGGGGGGTATTTCGAGGGGGGGGGGGTATTTCGAGGAAATACGGTATGTTGTCTGATGTCTCATAGCACCATTTGTGTCTGTTGTCTTCTAAATATATGTGCATTGTGGAACCTAAGATGTCTTCTCTCAGATTTCAAAAATGATATTGATTGTCCTCAAAAAATGTATGCACATCTCTCATTGACAGCTCAAAAATGACACATCATTACATTCATTCATAGTGACACACCATGTCAGACCAGCCGAACCCATCATGACAGTATACTGTAGCTGTGCCATTTATTGATGTCCTGTCTCCATATACTATTTCTGTAAAGTTTTCTGTGTTGATGGAAGACACCCTAAAACCGAAATCTATCGTTTGGGCAGCTGAATGTGCACACGCTGAAAAACAGTCATAGTTGACAGACAAAGGATTGATTAAAAATGTCATTCATTCACATACTGGCAAAACAATTCCTTGACCTGCATTTCATTGTTAGATTATCATATGTGTAACTGCAGTTCATCAAATCTCCATTCCACTGATTATGCTCCCTACACTCTACTGTACGTGCTTCATCTCTGGGTTTTAGAAACCAAACAAAATTCTGAAAATAATGGTGGTAGAATGGATCACCACCAGCAGTTTTTATCGACGTTGGTGCCACACAAACTAGTTTGTATGGCTAGAATTTGAAAACGCATTTGAAATCTTGTCAGTTTCCTTTAACAGTAGTGCATGGACTGATCATTTCTGTAAACAAATAATTGCATCCCAATACTACTGCACTAGATCTATCATGATGGTGGAACCGTCAATCAGCATTTGCATCACTATTCAATTTCTGAACAAGTTTTCAAATGGGAACCATGAAAACTAGCTTGTGTGGCCACATTATTAACACTTTAAAAAGAATTCACTATGAACATGACACAAACCTGCATACAGCTGATAACGCCTGTGCCCCCAAGTTGCACATATGATGTACCATCCATCATTCCATCATATGATATTTGAGTATCCACATTGTTGCTAGGTATGATGTGAGTGCACACTGAAAAGACATGTTAAAAAGTTTGAGCAATATTGAGCAAACCATCCAACCTGCATTAAAAAAACTGGCTATTTACACAGGTCCCGGCCGGGGACCGGGACCCGGCAAAAAATAATTTTTTTCAAAAAACAATAATTGGTGTGCATGGGTTCTTTGTGTGTTAATTAGGTTAATTAACACCAAATTTGCATGCACAAAATTTCTGCATGACGGTCAAACACGGCGATGCAAATTTTGTTTGGGGGGTCTATAATTTTTTTTGATTTTTCTCAAATTTGGCATGCGTGTTCTCCTTCGTCGAGTGAGTACGCATGCCAAATTTTAGCTCAGAGCAGTTACTGAGTATCTTTTTATTTACACTTTAATTTTCGTTGATTACTGTATTTTTTATAGTGCATGAAATCCTGCCGGGGTCCGGTCCCCGGCAATATTGAAATGGCCCCGACCAGGGCCAAACGTCCCCGGTGAGGAACGTTTTTTTTCAGTATACAACGAATTTTGGTCCCCGACTGGGGTCGTTTGGCCCCGGTACCACACAAAAATTTATGGTACTTTTTGGGACTTTGTGGTAATTGTCCCCGGTCGGGGCCAAACGACCCCGGCGAGAAAATTTTTTTTTAGTAATCAGAGAAGTAAACAGAGAACGGGCAGAAAAGTACCTGGACAGTGCTCGCCATTCGCGCTAGGGGCGAGCTACTGTCATAAAATTTCAACACGTATACATATCAGGTGTTTTGAGTTTTTACCCAAAATTTCACCCCTCTAGCTCCACCCACTGCGGAACTGTGGGTGTTACAATTTCGGTCATTTTGTACTGATGTATACATGGTGCTATAGCTCAACGCTGCTTTCAGTTGTGATCATGTAACTTTTAAAATCATGTAAATTTTTTAAATATAACATCTTATTTAAGATAACCACGCATTTCGCAATCTCACAGTTTGACCCAATTTACACCTGCCTAATTTTCGACATTAGCAAATTCATAATTAAAAATAATAAAAACCGGTTTTTGCAGAAACGTGAACAATCATGTCGATCAACATTCGCGGACAGGGACGCGGCAAAATGACACGCGGCGCTGCGGTGCGCGGCGCTTTGTCTCGCGGCGGCGGCGCTAGTAGCTCCACCGCAATTCAACGTAATTATGAAGATGATTTCACGGATGAACAGAAAAAGAGATGGGGAGATTTCAGAGTCAGTTGGGAGTTTTTAGTTTTCTTTTTTGGTACTTTAAAAGAAGTAGTTGACACTTTAATAATTTTTGTCAATTTTTGGCTGAACTTAGTTCGGAAGAAGCGCTCAGGGTACTGCGAGGCACCACTGGAACACACCTTCCAAACTTAGCTATTTGGCGGACTGCCAATCCCTCCCATCTCTTCCAGTGCGGGGATAAAAGTTCCCCAGTCCGAATTCACAATTTTCAAAATTCAAAAAACTTTTGGGTGAGATTTTACCTTTCAAATTTGCTCTAACGGCAATCGACCCAGCTCGTGTGGGTAACCCAGACTGGGTCGACCCGTGAAATGCCAAAATATTAATTTTTATCGACTCTACTAACTTCAGTATTCTCACCAACTTTCCTTTTTCTGGCTTTAACTTACTTTTCAATTAGTTTCACATTGCCTTCACCTATTTCTTTTTTAATTTCCCATTTCGATTCCTCCCTTTCCCACATTGAGTCTTAATTTAACTAAACCCTATTTCTAGCTATGAAATTCAACTACTTTTCATTTTATAGAACACCCTTTGTGCGGTAACACCACTTTCCGGGGTAGTTCTAAGTTTGGAAGGTGGCTCCAAGCGTACGGTACCCCCTGCGCTCCACCTTTTTATCCAGTAACCACTTGAAGCTAACGCCAAGGTGGTTACAAACAAAACGTTTTTTGCATTCCAGCCTGAACGCCCGAATTTCGGTCAACTGTGGCAACGCACCCAACAAACTGAAACCTATGTGGCCTCGTTTCACGTGCTCATCCATGGCGTTGGTAAACCTCGGATCAAGAAAAACGATCTATTGAGCACCGCAAAACAGATTTTGATGCACGCGCAAGGTTGGACGAATGCCGATGGCATGCCCCTGGGCGCCATCGACAAAGTTGAACAATTGGGTGGTTCCTTAAAAGTGCGCTTTGCCACGCACTCTCTGGCGATGCAAGTTCTGAAAAAACCGATACCGGAAAATTTTTCGTCAGTTTTTTAAAATATTTTAGTCGTTTTTTAAAATTGTCCAATCCTTCACTTTTACAAGCAATTTGTCAATGAGTTGTGCAAAAAATTATTCTTATTTTAAATAATGTAGTATTATTTTACTTCGATTATTTTACCTGCGTCAATGAGTATTTTCCTATGTGTTTTTGTCAAATTTTCTAAAAAACGTTATTTCAAAAGTACTTCCACAAAACTTTTAGTCACTCGGTTTTTAAAATATACACCTCTTTTGTATTATTTACCCATTTATCAGGATTAATGGCAGCAAAATCAGTTTGGCCATGGACGAAACCATCGAAATGCGCCAAGAACGAGCTCATGGAACTGAGCTCTCGAAATTGTTTAATGCGGGCCAATTGCAAAACACTGCGCGTTGGAGACGCGACCCCGATAATTATGTGGGCAAAATCATGGTCAAACAGCGCGGTGACAAATCGAAAAACGGTCATGTTGACTGGTGCACTTTGGCCAATTTTGCTACAGACTACAAACAATACATTGACATTGGTCGTAAATTGCGGCTGGCAAAAGAGCTCCTCTGGTGAATTCCATGAATGATTTGCAATTGAATGAAGATACGGTCCCGCAAGGTGCGGCCCCTGTTTTCTCATCGAGCTCTGCTGGCGCCGCCGCTTCTTCTAAGCAAAACGCCAGCATGGAAGAGGTATTTTTCAATTTTGCATTTTTCATTCGTTTCTTTGGGCATTTATTTTCAAAATTAAGGTGGTCAACTCGACACCAGTTGATAGGGGCGTGGTGCGGCCGCGCTCGTCAAATGAATCAGCTCCGTCAGACCCCAATTTTAGTCAATCGAAATCCACTAAGGGGCGTGGCTTCAATGCCACAACCCCCTCGCCCAATGGTGTCAATTCGGCCGGTGAAATTGTCTCTAATTTACGCAGTGACAATCTGATTTCAAAAATTTCGGCTACTAGTTCTCTTTCTTTTGATGATTCGAACCGTAACCTGCGTCGAGCATCTCGTTTTGCACTCAAACCTAAAGTAAACTATCGCAATCTCGGCACAGGACGGTCCTTGACTCGCGGTGACTAGACAATGTGCATGATCGATTTTGAAAGGGTTACAATGTATGCTGTTATTTGACGATTTTTTGATTATTTGAATTGAACCTGATTCTATTTTTGTTTACATTGCGCTGTTGATGAAATAAATACATTCTGTGATTTTTGAATTACTTTTCATTCTTCATGAATTATGAGTATTTATAACTCAATTATTCTTATCTATGTCCCCATCTTTGTAAGGCGGCTTTTTGAAACATTATCATGGACTTGACAGAACCTACTTCCAGCGATAATGTTATGGCGTACCCACAAAGCGACGCGCTGTCAGTGCCGTTGGATGACAGTGATAAATTGGATACACGGCCTCGTTCAACTTTAAATTTTCGGTTTGTCGATTCGCCGTCTTTTTCGCTTGTTGCTAGTAGGCACTTGGCTGCCTACTTTGTTGATTTTGATGCATTTACGGCTGTTTTAGCGGATAAATACTCGGGGACCCCCACAAAACCATGCGGCAGGTTAGGCTGCCGGACCTGCCCAAATATCAATCAATCAAATTATTTTGTTTCTACTATCACCGGAAAATCTTTTATACATCTTTTTACAAACTTATCATGCATGACAAAAAACGTAATTTATCTTATAACTTGTGAATGTGGAGTACAATATGTAGGTGAGACTAAAAATTCACTCGATAAACGTTTTCAGCAGCATCTGTACCATTTACGTCGAAAATCCAATACAAATAAATTTTACTCACATTTTTTGGATACTACTTGTAATCCGGATCTACTCTATATTCAAATAATTCATTGTCTAGAAGCATTTCAAGGGAATACTAAACCCAAAAACTTTTTAAATTTCGAATTTTATTGGATTACAATTTTAAATACTTCTTACCCCTTCGGCCTTAATCAAAAAATTAAAAATCTTGGCCTAATTGACAAATTTGACTTATTAAGCAATAATAAACAATTGCCATTTTTCAATACAAAACTACTCAGATTCCCACGAAGTCGCCCGAAAAGACACCATAACACTTCGCAACCTCCAACAACTGCGGACATTGAAGTTTTGTCATCACCAAGAGAAGTGTACAAGTACGTTAATTCACTGAAAAAGTCATTTTTATCCATTGTTTTTTACTTGGCACAAACTTCATACTCAAATGGTAAAATATCCAAAATTGTTTACCTTTGTCTACGTTTTGGCTCAGAGGCAAAACGTAGGAGACTTTACTTTTCAGATCGGAAAAAACTAAATCCAATTAATGTATCAATTAAGTACGATACACCTACTGACGATGTGATTTCACTCAATGTTTTGCATCGAAATACTTTTAAATCTCAGTTGACTGAAAAACAACTTAATTATCTAGATAGATTGCAAATTAGGGTTTGTTATGATACTCCACTCTCCCTAAAAATATTTAACTATAATCATTTTCTAAAAAATCTTTCTTATCAGGACTTAAAGTTACTTTTAAACAGTGTTTGTGACTGCGTGTCAAACCCATTTAAACATCCTCATTTTGACCATGTTTTAACCGGTAATTTAAATTTTATAAAAAACAGTTCGTTGAAAAAATTCTTGTCATTTGGTACCAAATATAGGTTACCTAATAAACCCAATAAAAAGTTGACGTATAACAAATTTATTGATGCTGTATCCAAAATATGCAATCATCTATGTACTTTTCCAAATGCGAATGTTGAGTTGGTTCGGTGCTTTAAAGACCGAGCCATACGCGGCATTTGCTGTAAACTTAAATCCTACTCAACTCCATTCGAACGCCTGCACACAGATAACTGGACGCAAGAATGTGATAACCAGTTGAAAGAGCTCCACCAAAACTATGTCGTGACATGTATTGACAAGGCGGCTGGAACTTACGCGTTCATTTGTAAAAAACTATACGCTCAGGTAATTTGCAATGAGTTTGGCGTGAGCATTGATTCTTCAACAAATTCATTAGGAAATAAAACTTATTCTTATTGTAATATCAACGATTTAGAGTTAAACTCGCTTTTTGAACTCCACAAAAATACTCATGACTACTTCCAATGTATTGATGCTAAGTATAAAGCTACTGTACCTATTATTTATGCTATACCGAAATTCCATAAAAGCCCCCCAAAATTCCGCTTCATTGCGGGAGCAAAATCTGCATCAATTAATGGTTTATCTTGGTATTTGCATCTTATTTTGGCTCATTTACAAAAAATGTTTAAATTTTACTGTACCAAAATAGTGGAAAATGGTGGTTTCAATCGTTTCTGGATCATAGAAAACAGTTCCCAAGCTATAGACAAAATGTCGGATTTCAATAAAATCTCCCACTTACAGTCAGCCGATTTCTCCCAAGCATATACGTCATTGGATATTAACGAAATTAAATATCAAATATCACGATTGGTAAATCTGCTACTAAAATTTGATGACGTTTTACTGATAAAAAATTCCAGGGTCTATGCAACGAAACGGCATCATTTGGACGACCGGGACACTATCTGGTTTGACAATTCCAAGATAATTGAGCTTCTTCACTTTTTACTTGACAACACGTATGTTTCTTTTGCGGGCCTGCTTTTTAAACAAACGTGTGGCATAACAATGGGGTCATCTGTGTCCCCAGAGTTTTGCAATCTCAGCTTAGCTATGATGGAATTTACTTTTTAAAAAAATTGCACAGACAGAGTGGTTTTAAAATATTTAAACAATAAATGTTTAAGATACATTGACGACACACTGTGTATAGACTTACCGGATTTTAGTGAGTATTCAAAATTAATTTACCACAGTTCTTTAACTTTAGAGTTTACTTGTTTGCAAAATGGCCTAAAAAGCCATTTTCTGGACCTAGATGTTGAAATTTCGGAAAACCGTCCTGTTTTTAAAATTTATAATAAAACTGATGACTACAATTTTCCGATTATAACAATGCCTTTCATTCACTCAAACATAAAAGAATCTGTTTGCTACAACGTTTTATATTCACAAAGCCTACGCTTTATGCGCATCTGTACCAAAATCTCAGACAGCAATTTTCGTATCAATTTATTAATCAACCATCTAATAAGTCATGGATACAATATTTTAAAAATGAAGAAAACATTGATCGCTTTTTCTAATAAATATTCCCCACTTTTTCATAAATATGATATAGTCAGCAAAAAACAAAGAACTGATTGGGTTAATCAGCTTTTTAAATAACTTTCGGTTTTTAAATATAACATCTTATTTAAGATAACCACGCATTTCGCAATCTCACAGTTTGACCCAATTTACACCTGCCTAATTTTCGACATTAGCAAATTCATAATTAAAAATAATAAAAACCGGTTTTTGCAGAAACGTGAACAATCATGTCGATCAACATTCGCGGACAGGGACGCGGCAAAATGACACGCGGCGCTGCGGTGCGCGGCGCTTTGTCTCGCGGCGGCGGCGCTAGTAGCTCCACCGCAATTCAACGTAATTATGAAGATGATTTCACGGATGAACAGAAAAAGAGATGGGGAGATTTCAGAGTCAGTTGGGAGTTTTTAGTTTTCTTTTTTGGTACTTTAAAAGAAGTAGTTGACACTTTAATAATTTTTGTCAATTTTTGGCTGAACTTAGTTCGGAAGAAGCGCTCAGGGTACTGCGAGGCACCACTGGAACACACCTTCCAAACTTAGCTATTTGGCGGACTGCCAATCCCCCCCATCTCTTCCAGTGCGGGGATAAAAGTTCCCCAGTCCGAATTCACAATTTTCAAAATTCAAAAAACTTTTGGGTGAGATTTTACCTTTCAAATTTGGCTAGTGTAAGCCAGTGTGTTGGCAATGTGCTGATAGTATTCAACACTTTTATCAACATCATTGCTATCAAGGTAAAATTAATATGCAAATCAGGGTGATGTGCAAGAAACGTGGGAACTGTGATGGATGTTTTGGTGATCATCTGAGATCATGTTGTATTGCAGTGATTTTAATGTTGTTTTGAAATCTGCAGTAAATAATTATGTACATTAAATTTCATTTGTGTTGTGACCAAATATTAGTGTTTGCTCAAATAATCCCCCACTCCTGAGATTAGGGTGTCTATACAAAGCTGTTCATTTTGTATGCCTTATCTGGACATTGCTTTTGAAGCTTAATAAGTTGGTCATTTATGGGCTGTTTATGAGCGGTCAACAATTAAAATGATCAGGACAGCGTGCAGATTCAATTTTTTTGGTCGGATTAGTGATGTGTAAATTTCATATGCTGATTTGATCCAGTTGAATGAAAATGCATGCAATTTCAGAACTCGATATCTCAGCTATTTCTCAACCGATTTTCACCAATAAACACTTAAAATGATCAGAATCACCTGGAGCTTCCATATTAATGTTCCGATTATCAGCTGCCACTCCTAGACGCTGTAAAAAAACCTTGAAAAGTGTCAAAGACCCTGTAAAATGTCATGTGTAATGTAAAATACCCTGTAAAGTGTTATGTGTATCCAAATCTTATTTTCTAATATCCAAATCTTATGTTTTTGTATCCAAATCTTATGTTTTACATAAGATTTGGATACAAAAAACATAAGATTTGGATACAAAAACATAAGATTTGGAAACACGTGACACTTTACAGGGTCTTTTACAAGACATTTGACAATTGACAGGGTCTTTTACATGACACATGACATTTTACAGGGTCTTTTACATGACACATGACATTTTACAGGGTCTTTGACACTTTACAGGGTCTTTTATAGGGTCTGGGAATGCCCCAAGCATGTGGTCTATGCTCTTTCTAGTTTTACTAGGTGTGTTTTACTCTGCTCCAACATGATAGACACATGGTTTCTGCATGGTACTTTTACAAATTGCAGAAAACTTGTAACCTACATGTTTCAATGTCAAAATTGAAACAGCTACTCAATTGAGCCCTCAAGAAATTCCACTTTGAATACCCCCATGGTGCTTTTGGCATGCAAGCACAAAGCGCCAATAGCGCCAGCGCCAAAAGCAAGATTATGCCTAATCAAGTCAAGTTTTCTTTTATTTTGTGATGTTATTTTACAGCTGAGAGTTCCGGTTGACAATGGAAAGCCATTGCGGAGAAAAGTGCTTAGATTTGTATAGATAATGTCATGTGTCACATAAAAAACTGTGTTTAGTGTCAAATGTAATGTAAAAGACCCTTTAAAGTGTCATGTGTATCTAAATCTGATTATATAGTATCCAAAACTTATGTTTTAGTATCCAAATCTTACTCTTTTACATAAGATTTGGATACAAGAACACACAGTTTGGATATGATAATATGAGATTTGGATATGATAAAATAAGATTTGCATACACATGACACTTTACAAGGTCTTTTACATGACACTTAACATGGTTTTTACATGACACCTGACCTTGGTTAGTTGTATAAGAATTATTTGTATATAAATTGTATGAAAATTGTTTTTTATTTTAATTTTATTCTTCCATTTTCCATTTTATTTTTATTTTATTTTTTTATTTTTTATTTTTTTATTTGCCAGAGATTTTGCCAACCATGCACCTGACATTTTACAGGGTCTTTTACACTTTACAGGGTCTGTTACAGGGTCTGGGAGTGGCACCAGGTACATTGCACATTAACACATAATATCAACAATAAAGCTTGATTTTCAACACAACGCAACACCATGCATTTGAACATCTCTCATCTGCCCATTATTTGGGAAAGTGTTGAATATCCTCGCAATTGCATGAACATGTATACAAAATAAGCAGTAGAGGGTTTGTTCTTCCTGAATACACTTACAGTAACACATTTACTTCTGAAAATCATGCACACAAAATCTTTTCACATAAAATAGTGATATATTTTTTGAACTCCTTGGCGCTTATTTGGCACTTTTTAAAATGCTAGCGCCAAGCGCCAATGGCGCCACGGCATCACAGCGCCAAGCGCCAAAAGCACCATGGCGCTTTTTCATAACACAGCGCCAAGCGCCAATGGCGCCACAGCAAAAAGGCGCCAAGCACCAAAAGTGCCATGGTGCTTTTTGCTTTGGCGCTAGCGCCAGGCGCTTTTACGTCACTCACCTTGAATAACACCCATTGAATGAATCCCTTCTCATTGAGTAATTCCTTGCTTGAGTAAAATGTGATTGAGATTGATTAGTCCTTGGTTGGTTAATTTTGTGCACAAGTCCTGTGTGGTACTTGCAGACAGTGCAAAGAAGTTGTAACTTACATCTCTCTTTGCCAAAATTGATAGAGCTACTGTATTTACTCCAATTTATCCCTCTCTAACTCCCCCATGTTAGTTGAGTGTAGAAAAAATAAAAAATACTTGCTCCCTCTAAAAAACCCTACTCCCGAGTAGGGTGTCAAATTTCCGTTTCCGTTTTCCGTTTCCGCCTTTCCGCAGGAAAATTTTTTACCTTTCCGTTTTCCGTTTTCCGGCAGCTGAAAAAATTTTACCTTTCCGTTTTCCGTTTTCCGGCAGCCGAAAAAATTTTACCTTTCCGTTTTCCGTTTTCCGGCAGCTGAAAATTTTTTACCTTTCCGTTTCCGTTTTTCCGGCCCATTTTTCCGTTTTCCGGCTGAAAAATTTTTACCTTTCCGTTTCCGTTTTACCAGGCCATTTTTCCATTTTCTGGCTCGATTTTCAGTTTTTGGGCATTTTTCCATTGTTTTTCCAATCTGTATTTATCTTCAATTGGCTCATCCAATTGTGTTGTTTTTGTCTCTTGGAGCAGCATTGACAAATGGGATTTCAGGGTCAGTGAAACAGGTGCTGTGAACCCAATTGGGTCATATGCTGACACCAATAATTTATTCAAGTTTCGTCTGGTTGGTGTTGTGATGCTGTCAATTTGCAATTTTGGTGTTGATATTGTAATATAGTTCTAAAGCTTCAACTTCATTCGTGACACTCATGATGAAGTTATCACAGATCCCTTTTCTAGTTGGTCATCCAAAACTTTCCGGTATTGTTTGAATTGGTTTGGATCTTTGTTGAATCTTCTTATCAGTGATTTAAACCGCACCAAGGCTTCTGCTTTTCCTGTGGGCAGGTCACTGATACTCTCTTTATACGGCCAGTCAATATAGTATTGTTTGTTGTTGTTGTTGAATTTTATGCTATTTATTATCATCTCCTCTGCAATGTTGTCATCAATTGCATAGGGGTCATCAGTGATTCCCACTGCTTCTAGACTGTGAAATTGTCGTAGTGTTTCCTTTCTTATGGCCACTATGGCTACTTTTTGATGATTTTTTGTTGGTTCAGTTAAGCTTGAACTACAAGTGAAGTTACAGGCATGATCCATAGTTGCAGAATGTACAGCTACCACAAACAAAGCCAAACAGGCAAACCTGCATGCAGGTTTTCCTTCTGCAAATTTGTCTATTACCGTGCTAATTTCACTTTATTTTTTTCCGTTTCCGTGAAAATTTTGCTTTCCGTTTTCCGTTTTCCGGCATTTCATTTTTCCGTTTTCCGTTTTCCGGCCAACAATTTTTTTTTACCTTTCCGTTTTCCGTTTTCCGCTGAGTGAAATTTTTTTACCTTTCCGTTTTCCGTTTTCCGGCAGAAATTTTTTTTTTACCTTTCCGTTTTCCGTTTTCCGTAAAGTGAAAAAATTTTACCTTTCCGTTTTCCGTTTTCCGTAAAAAAAATTTTTTGACACCCTACTCCCGAGTAAAACTCTTCTCCGATTGATGTCTGTGAAAACATCCATGTGAAAAAAATATGTTTTGTTTGTTTTCTTTTTGGTCATTATATTCTTTTGTCTGTATGTTGGGGCTTTTTACAGCAGCCCCTATAAAAGACTGGTCCCCGGTGAAAAATATTTTTTTCAAATGTCAATAATTGGTGTGTATGGGTTGTTTGCATATTAATTACATTAATCATCACAAAATTTGCACATGCAGAATTTCTGCAACATGGTTACACAGCTGACGCATATTCTTTGGGAGTGTGTATAGAAGTTTTTTGATTTGTCTCAATTTTGGCATGTGTTTACTCCTTCATTTACTGAGTACGCATGCCAAATTTCAGCTCAGAGCAGTTAGCGGTTCTTATTTTTCAATGCTTTTATTTTTGTCAATCACTGTATTTTTGTATAGTGAAAAAAATCCCACTGGTGACCGGTCCCTGGTGAGTACAGAAAGGTCCCTGACACAGTCCAAACATCCATGGTGAGAAATTTTTTTTCTCAGTAAACAAAAATGTTGGTCCCTTACACGGTTCATTCAGACATGGTGCCACAATAATTTGTGGTACTGATAAAATTTGTCACCGGGGATGTTTGAACTGTGTCAGGGACTTTTCTGTTCTGACCAGGGAGCGGTCCCTGTGTTGACCGTAGTGGAAGGGATAGAGAGAGAATACAGAGAGTTGATTAATAGGAGTAATTTGTCCATATTTATTTCATCCACTGTGTGATTTATCCGCACAAGCTATTTCTAATTTGCACTATATTATTTAACCACAACTAATATTTGGTTTTCATGCGCTCTATTATTTATCCATGGAGAATATTTGATTCATAAAGTGTTTTATAGGTTATTTGGAGAATTGTGCAGGATATTTAAGTTAAAAAGTCAATTATGTTGTATTTAGGTTTATGGACATAAATTTAGGCTCTTCCTGATTCGCCGCAAATTTCTGATCAATTTAATATATACATTTATGCAGTTTACATGTAAATTGGAAAGGTCAAATGTTTAGTCAACTAATGTGCGGTTCTACTAGCATGTATTTACGTAGCCCTTTGCATAGGCATATACGTTCAACTTTGCACCGCTTTAGATATTTAAGGCAAGTAAATATCATATTATAAACCCTGCTCATTTAATATATTTATATACAGAATTTCAAACCTAATTTGACTATGATACCCATTTACCTCAAATAAGTCCCAACTTGCTCATTTATTAATTATACATTTCCATGAAGTGATAATTATATTTAATACATACCCTGCTCTACCTAAATCATTAGGAACAATTTACAATGCTATTTCTAGTTTCCAACTCTATCAAATTAGTTTCCAAAGTGTGTCAATGCTTTCTGACAAATTTCTGACAGATTAACAACTCGCCCAAGTTTGCCGATCTGGCGCCCCGCAAGATTAATGTTTTTTTGCCCAATTTGTACGCTGTATTTCTTTACCATAATTGTTCAAATGTACACGCACTCTGCATAAGCCAACTGTTTAGGCTAAATGTGTTTTATTTGTGCATTGTATTTAGGAAAGTACTGTAGCTATGTTTTTTATACAAATTTCCATGTTTCTGCAACTTTGGAAGTTTTTACTTCAGTCTTTTGACCCCGAGTCTGGAATTGACCTTGCAAATAAAATAAGTTAGCAATAGAAACTTCGACTAGGAAGCTTGCTAACTTTGCGCTTTTGTATTTTTATGCTGTATCTGATCTGAAACCTCTGATCTAATCAAAATAAAGTGCCTGAAACAACTTTGAACCCCTTTTCCAACACGCAACAATGAAATAAACGTAACTGGCTGCTGAAAAGTGGATGTTTGGCTACAACAAGAAAATCTAACCACTCTAGAGACCATTGCTCATTATGGTCTTGGAGTTGCCAGAATCGGTGGCAGAGGTCGCTAACTTCAGTGGCTTCATCACAGTCCCATTGGGAGTTCAATCACTATACAAAAGTACAGTGTATGACAAAAATAAAAGCACTAAAAAATAAGAACCACTAACTGCTCTGAGCTGAAATTTGGCATGCGTACTCAGTAAATGAAGGAGTAAACACATGCCAAAATGTGTGACAAATCAATAAAAATTGCTACACACCCTCCCAAAGAATATGCATCAGTGCATGTAACCATCGTGCAGAAATTTTGCACATAATAAACACATAATGATAATAAACAAAATTAATATGCAAACAAGCCATACACACAAATTATTGACTTTTGAAAAAAAAAATTTTTCACCGGGGACCAGTCTTTTATAGGGGCTGCTGTAAAAAGCCCCAACATACATACAAAAGAATATAATGACCAAAAAGAAAACAAACAAAACATATTTTTTTCACATGGATGTTTTCACAGACATCAATCGGAGAAAAGTTTTACTCGGGAGTAGGGTTTTTAGAGGGAGCAAGTATTTTTTATTTTTTCTACACTCAACTAACATGGGGGAGTTAGAGAGGGATAAATTGGAGTAAATACAGTAGCTCTATCAATTTTGGCAAAGAGAGATGTAAGTTACAACTTCTTTGCACTGTCTGCAAGTACCACGCAGGAATTGTGCACAAAATTAACCAACCAAGGACTAATCAATCTCAATCACATTTTACTCAAACAAGGAATTACTCAATGAGAAGGGATTTATTCAAGGGGTGTTATTCAAGGTGAGTGACGTAAAAGCGCCTGGCGCTAGCGCCAAAGCAAAAAGCACCATGGCACTTTTGGTGCTTGGCGCCTTTTTGCTGTGGTGCCATTGGCGCTTGGCGCTGTGTTACGAAAAAGCGCCATGGTGCTTTTGGCGCTTGGCGCTGTGATGCCGTGGCGCCATTGGCGCTTGGCGCTAGCATTTTAAAAAGTGCCAAATAAGCGCCAAGGAGTTCAAAAAATATATCACTATTTTATGTGAAAAGATTTTGTGTGCATGATTTTCAGAAGTAAATGTGTTACTGTAAGTGTATTCAGGAAGAACAAACCCTCTACTGCTTATTTTGTATACATGTTCATGCAATTGCGAGGATATTCAACACTTTCCCAAATAATGGGCAGATGAGAGATGTTCAAATGCATGGTGTTGCGTTGTGTTGAAAATCAAGCTTTATTGTTGATATTATATGTTAATGTGCAATGTACCCGGTGCCACTCCCAGACCCTGTAACAGACCCTGTAAAGTGTAAAAGACCCTGCAAAATGCCAGGTGCATGGTTGGCAAAATCTCTGGCAAAATAAAAAATAAAATAAAAATAAAATTAAAATAAAATGGAAAATTGAAGAATAAAATTAAAATAAAAAACAATTTTCATACAATTTATATACAAATAATTCTTATACAACCAACCAAGGTCAGGTGTCATGTAAAAACCATGTTAAGTGTCATGTAAAAGACCTTGTAAAGTGTCATGTGTATGCAAATCTTATTTTATCATATCCAAATCTCATTTTATCATATCCAAACTGTGTGTTCTTGTATCCAAATCTTATGTAAAAGAGTAAGATTTGGATACAAAAACATAAGTTTTGGATACTATATAATCGGATTTAGATACACATGACACTTTAAAGGGTCTTTTACATTACATTTGACACTAAACACAGTTTTTTATGTGACACATGACATTATCTATACAAATCTAAGCACTTTTCTCCGCGATGGCTTTCCATTGTCAACCAGAACTCTCAGCTGTAAAATAACATCACAAAAATAAGAAAACTTGACTTGATTAGGCATAGTCTTGCTTTTGGCGCTGGCGCTATTGGCGCTTTGTGCTCGCATGCCAAAAGCACCATGGGGGTATTCAAAGTGGAATTTTTTGAGGGCTCAATTGAGTAGCTGTTTCAATTTTGACAATGAAACATGTAGGTTACAAGTTTTCTGCAATTTGTAAAAGTACCATGCAGAAACCATGTGTCTATCAGGTTGGAGCAGAGTAAAACACACCTAGTAAAACTAGAAAGAGCATAGACCACATGCTTGGGGCATTCCCAGACCCTATAAAAGACCCTGTAAAGTGTCAAAGACCCTGTAAAATGTCATGTGTCATGTAAAAGACCCTGTAAAATGTCATGTGTCATGTAAAAGACCCTGTCAATTGTCAAATGTCATGTAAAATACCCTGTAAAGTGTCACGTGTTTCCAAATCTTATGTTTTTGTATCCAAATCTTACGTTTTTTGTATCCAAATCTTATGTAAAACGTAAGATTTGGATACAAAAACATAAGATTTGGATATTATAAAATAAGATTTGGATACACATAACACTTTACAGTGTATTTTACATTACACATGACATTTTACAGGGTCTTTGACACTTTTCAAGGTTTTTTTACAGCGTCTAGGAGTGGCAGCTGATAATCGGAACATAAATATGGAAGCTCCAGGTGATTCTGATCATTTTAAGTGTTTATTGGTGAAAATCGGTTGAGAAATAGCTGAGATATCGAGTTCTGAAATTGCATGCATTTTCATTCAACTGGATCAAATCAGCATATGAAATTTACACATCACTAATCCGACCAAAAAAATTGAATCTGCACGCTGTCCTGACCATTTTAATTGTTGACTGCTCATAAACAGCCCATAAATGACCAACTTATTAAGCTTCAAAAGCAATGTCCAGATAAGGCATACAAAATGAACACCTTTGTATAGACACCCTAATCTCAGGAGTGGGGGATTATTTGAGCAAACAAAAATATTTGGTCACAACACAAATGAAATTTAATGTACATAATTATTTAGGCGAAAACTCGGCCGTAAAGTAAACCCGGCCGTAAAGTAAATCCGGCCGTAAAGCATAGTTGTACAAACGTATATACGTTTACTCGATAAATACATATACTCGAGTGCTGCGTAAATACGTTTACGTTTCCTCCCGAAAAAATACCGGTACTCAGTTATTCGCGTACTTTTTGAAAGTACGCGAGTACAGAAAACGAGTATTTACAAATACTTACGTTTACTCACCTTTTACACAGCGTAAAAATAGAAAAATTTTACTTTACGTTTTCTGTATTCAGGTGTAACAAAAATAAAATACTTTACGTTTACGTTTACTTTGAAAAAAGTTCAGTACTTTAAACAACTCTGCCGTAATAATGCCCAGCCTAAAGTAGCACCCTCTACTTTACGGCCGGGTTTACTTTACGGCCGGACCATCCCCAATTATTTACTGCAGATTTCAAAACAACATTAAAATCACTGCAATACAACATGATCTCAGATGATCACCAAAACATCCATCACAGTTCCCACGTTTCTTGCACATCACCCTGATTTGCATATTAATTTTACCTTGATAGCAATGATGTTGATAAAAGTGTTGAATACTATCAGCACATTGCCAACACACTGGCTTACACTAGCCAAAGTTACATGATCACAACTGAAAGCAGCGTTGAGCTATAGCACCATGTATACATCAGTACAAAATGACCGAAATTGTAACACCCACAGTTCCGCAGTGGGTGGAGCTAGAGGGGTGAAATTTTGGGTAAAAACTCAAAACACCTGATATGTATACGTGTTGAAATTTTATGACAGTAGCTCGCCCCTAGCGCGAATGGCGAGCACTGTCCAGGTACTTTTCTGCCCGTTCTCTGTTTACTTCTCTGATTACTAAAAAAAAATTTTCTCGCCGGGGTCGTTTGGCCCCGACCGGGGACAATTACCACAAAGTCCCAAAAAGTACCATAAATTTTTGTGTGGTACCGGGGCCAAACGACCCCAGTCGGGGACCAAAATTCGTTGTATACTGAAAAAAAACGTTCCTCACCGGGGACGTTTGGCCCCGGTCGGGGCCATTTCAATATTGCCAGGGACCGGACCCCGGCAGGATTTCATGCACTATAAAAAAATACAGTAATCAACGAAAATTAAAGTGTAAATAAAAAGATACTCAGTAACTGCTCTGAGCTAAAATTTGGCATGCGTACTCACTCGACGAAGGAGTACACGCATGCCGAATTTGAGAAAAATCAAAAAAAATTATAGACCCCCCAAACAAAATTTGCATCGCCGTGTTTGACCGTCATGCAGAAATTTTGTGCATGCAAATTTGGTGTTAATTAACCTAATTAACACACAAAGAACCCATGCACACAAATTATTGTTTTTTGAAAAATTTTAATTTTTGCCGGGTCCCGGTCCCCGGCCGGGACCTGTGTAAATAGCCAAAAAAACTTCCCTCTGATAAAAAAATTTCTCCAAGGTAAATATTCGAGTAAATACATTGATGTGCTCCACCATTTTTAAACATGATCACATTAATAGGAGCATAATGATTACTAAATATGTAGCTGCTGTTCAGCTTGAGCAAAAATGCAAAAATTGCAAAACGAATAACTCCTCAACTTGCGTCAACTGCTGTTCAGCTCTGTCTGAATTCTAGATCTAGATGTGTATTATATGCAAAATATTGCAAAATATACAAGTTGTCGGTACTTTATTGTCTTTTTGCACTCAAGTCTTGTTTTTTTCACATTTGAGTAAATAAATCACATTTCTTACCACCACTGTACTGTCTGACAGAAGCATCACCGCAGCCCATGGTACCAGTTTTTTATAATACAAAGGTAGCACTAGTAGGGTCAACCTTAGTCTAGTGTTCCGGGAATTTTGGGCTATGAAAATTACACCAACTAGAAGGCACAGTTATTGACTTTACTTGGCCGATTAAATATAAAGAAGGGAAAAACTGTTGGAATTGTGCCAAATGCATAAAAATAAAAAATCTCAGTGATTTTTGTCCATTGATCTGGTGCTATTTTAGTAATGAAAAGTTCCATGCATTGTCATTGGAAGTGACACTCAACGGGCATCTCGAGTAGAAGGGCGGGTAAAACAGGTGATGAAAAAATAGAAGGATGCCCTTTCATCGGAAGAAATATGGTATAAAATAAATATTACCTTCTTCACACGCTGTTAATGTACTGTTCCAATCAACATTTGCTGCTGCCGCACATGTGGCAAAATCAGTACCACCAGGTATGGGTGTCAGCCATCAAAAATTGGAAGGATAAAATGGGATAAGGGAAAATGGATTTTGCCATAAAGATTAAAATGGCAGTGAGGGGATGTTTAAATGCAAGACAAGGTAAAGGCAATTTGAAATATTAACCTAATTGAATGATGGCCTTGAATATGAGTATGGTGGTAAAGGACCAAAGTTGAAGGTTTAACTTTCCATTTGAAGGTTTCCATTTTCACTAATATTTCAGAGGGTTTGGAATCCTGAATTGTTTATTCTCTGAAAATCTTGGCTACCCTGATATTGAGTAATGATGCCAGCCAACCATTCTGTTACCTCTAAAAATGAGACCCTCTATGTGAACAGAGGTAGACAGATGATATTTGTTGCCCCACTCTTTATGCCCCCCAATCCACAAGCTATCTACCTTTGCCGGTGGCTGCTCAGCTATCTATCTATCCCAAAGGCAGAATTTTTGGCTACTATCCCCCGAACCCTCCTTCCCGCAAATCGTTCAGCTGTCTACCTATCTGGAGCGATTTTTGAGAAATTTTTCTCCAATTTTCACTCAAAATGGCTAATTTTCATACCTTTTTATAGTTATCACCTTCAACATGTGTTTCATTGCCTATTTTCAGTTATTTTGTGGTCTACCTTAAAGCAGAGTTGCGAAAGTGTATTTACACTTACCCGAAATACCCGGGTAAATGGGTATTTATATTTACACTTACACTTAAACTTTCATTAAATACCCATACACTTTTTTTACACTTTCCTGGGCAAAATACCCGGGTACAGAAAGTGTATTTTTTTCTTTCAGATGGCCCTGTTTTATGCTTTTGAGAAAGCATAAAATAGGGTCATGTACAAAAAATGCATTGAATGTAGAAAATATGGCAAATGCACAAACTAGCCTTTGATCTATAACCTTTGATCAGTACTCATGGTATTCTACAGTTTCATCATACTTTTGTAAAAAGGACAAGTCCAATGGAAATTCACCAGCTGGACACAAAGTCAACTTTTACATTGACATTTGCTGCATGTCCATTCTTGCATTTAAACATCGTGTGTGATCATGATGTGTGTGTATCGCATTGCTTATTCAGTAAAATATCAACACTGAAAAAGTGCCATTATTAGGGGACTTCATACCACTACAGTATTTGTTACAGTCTGAAATGTTTCATAAAAGGCTGTAAAATGTGGAATAATGCATGGAAATGATAAAAAAATTGATCTGAAAGTGAGAACAGCAGTGTTTTCTAATGCTCAACAGTGAGAGCTCTTTCTAAAAAAAATTTTACACTTACACTTTTTTTACACTTTCCTAGGTATTTTTAAAATACCTTACACTTTTGGTATCCATACTCAAAATTTGGAAAGTGTATTTACACTTACACTTACACTTTCCAAAAATACCGGTATTTTAACAACTCTGCCTTAAAGTAATAATACATTATTGCATGATTATAAATAAACTGCAATTAGGATATTTGTGAACAAATTTTCCAGAAATTGGAATGTGGAAAACGGAAATTTCTAGGTAAACACCATCACCTGGAGGCATGACAAAACTGCCTTGACAGGTCAATCTTACAATTGTACCAACGTCATACAAATATGGAGAATCCCCATAATTTCGAGCTGAATTTCCGCTTCCATCTGTATAAGCCAATGTACCACCAACAATTTCTGTCAGTCCAAGGCATGCTGTGAATTGTTTTTCATTTGAAATTTGCTGCTACCATGTAATTAAATCGAACTCACTGCTTATGCATTTTGGCCAAGTGCCAGTTATTGGTGTTGGATTTTCATCATCAGTGTACCATGCTCCTTCAACACATATAGCTGTTTTCTTTGTCTGTTCAGCAGTGAACCCTCCATCCTGATTTGGATTTACCCCTTCCCAAACAAGGTTTGTCTTGCACCTTATGAAGGTTCTTGTACCTGCAAAACAACACGAAATAACATGAAAATGGAATAAATGTTTCATTGTTAACTGTGTCGCTGCATAATATCAGATTCAATCAAATGGAATTGAATCATACAACTTAAAAATAAATAGTAAACCTTGAAGAGGGAACAATGGCAGAAACAACATTTTTTGAAGGTTTGAGGAAACATTCTTAAAATTTTCCAATTCATTGTAAGATAAACATAAAAGTTGTATGTAAAACGTGTTGCATATTAGTATTGTAAACATTGAATATTGTTGAATTCAGTAATTGTAAAAAAAATAATTGAGAAACAAGTGTTGAAAATTCGGACTCTATTCAAAAATTGTCAAAATTTAGAAGAAATAGTTTTTGATAAAGAATCAAAACTTTTAAAAATATTTAAGGAAAAGTACTTACAATTTGTTTAAACACCTTTGTCAGCCAGATGGCAAAATTTAGCAATACTTAAAGCTAATCTGATTTTTGTTACTTTTGATAATACAGATTTCATCTGAGGGAGGAATGTATTTTAAAAGGTCAAAAAATCAACAAAAAGAAAGTAAAAAAATGTTTTCAAATTTATGCTTGTCATGGATAGGCAGGACTGAGTCACTGAAACATACCATCTGGTACACCCGCGGGTGCGTCTGTATGGTCAAGTGCGTGATTCGATCGGCATTCTTGAGGATCTGTTCCAACAGGTATGCATATTTCACGGCATGTTGTCTCAACTCGGCGCTCATATAGAACAGAGAAGTTGCAACAAACAGTGTCAATATGACACTAGACATTATGTATTCCCTAGTTCCCTCGAACAACCCCCTCCCCCCTTGAATTTACCTTCCCCTCGAAACACACCATGGTCTGTGTTTTTGGGAATATTTACTCTTCAAAATATCCTCAAATAAGAGCCCTTTGAATTTCTCACCCCCAGCTGGCTGGGTGAGAAAAAATACCCCCTTTGAATCAACCCCCTCATCTGTGATTGGTGGAAGTAATGTTGCAAAATTATTTAAAAAATGATCAAGAAATTAGACAGATCAAATGTAACTGTACCTTTACTGGTTCAACGAATGCAAATGCAGTGTAGTGTGTGGAACATAGGCGGCGCAAGGTCCCAATTTGTGCTTGTGACATTCACAATCACATTGACCAAAATTTGACTTTGTGACACCTTTTACTAGGTAAACATAGGTATTTCTGCTTGTGACACCGAAAATTCCGCTTGTGACATTCACAAGCGCACAAGCACTTACGCCGCCTATGGTGTGGAACGAAAAATATTAAGGGATGTTAGCCTGACTGGGAGGCAGTGACAGCAGATTCTGATGATACTGTGATTCTGATGATAAAATAGATCCCCCTTGAATAACTCCCCTAAAAAATTCACTCCCCTGTGACCTTATTCTTGGTTAGGTATATCATCTGACTACAAGCGCTTTTTTGGAAGGAATCTATCACTCCACATTTATCAGTGTTATCAATCGAGTATGTGTTCCTTTTTAAAATAAAAGATACAAAACATAAATGCTTTTATTTATTTATTATGTTGTAAACTAATAAAGTGTCTTTTTTGCCATCTTATTCAAATACCCTAAATCCTCGAATAAGACCCCAGGGGAGTTTTTTTTCCTCAGACATTTTGGAGGGGGGAGTTTTTCAAGGGGGGGGGAGTTATTTGAGGGGGGAGTTATTTTTTCCTCATAAAACTTGGACTTCATTCATTGTATTGGTGCAGTCTGTAAACTCATATAATTCAGGTATATAACGTTCCAACAACAACAAAAAGATGTGTATACACTGCATACACATCATGTATCTGCTGTCGCTGCTGTATGATAATATTCTTTTGTATTTTTGTATTGTATAGTTTTCATCCGGAGGGGAAAGTTATTCAAGAGGGGAGAGTTATTCGAGGGGGGGAGTTATTTTTTTCCCACCTCGCCAACAGGGGGGAGTTATTTTTTCCCCACCTCGCCAACAGGGGGGGTTATTCAAGGGGGGGGGGGTTATTCGAGGGGGGTCTTATTCGAGGATTTGCGGTATACATTTGTGCTTTCCATTCTTTTGTACGTCAGCCCATTTTGATGCCATTCGAGTATGTTGGGGTTTCGGGTCTGGGCTATGATGAAATGTTTTTTGTTTGCTCCAATAATCCTCCAGTCCCGAGATAAGCGGGGGTCTATAAAAAGGTGGTCATTTTACGTGGCCAATATGCTCATTGACTTAATAACTCAGCCATTTCTGGGCCGATTCGTATCGTTCAAAACTTAAAATGATCAGGACAGCCTGCAGATTCAATTTTTGTGGTCGAATTAGTGATGTCTTAATTCCGTATACCGATTTGGCCCAGTTTTTGAACATGAAAAATAATCGTAATTATAATTTTTCAAGACGGTTTTTTTGAAGGTGCTATCATATACTATAGACAAACAGAATAAATCTGGCCCAAAAAGTTTTTCAATATCTCTCACCAGTCAAAAGTTATAGAACTTTAAACATTCGCCTCCCAACAATAAATAGAAAAATCTGCATGACGAGCAATGCATGTGACTTCAGAAATCCATATATCTCGGCCATTTCCACCAATGGACGCTTAAAATGATCAGAAAAACCTGGAAGTTTCATTTTTATGCTCAGGTTATCTGTATTCATCGTTCTTGATTAGTTATTTAGGTACATGTATGTGAGGTGGAAGTTTAAAGTTCTGTTACTTTTGATTGGAAAGAGATATTGGAATAATTTTTTCATAATTTACATGAATCCCAATTGTCTAATGTATATTATAGCATGTTCAGAAAAATTTATTTTTGGTGTTTAAAAACTGGGTCAAATCGGCATACAGAATTTAGACATCACTAATCCGACCACAAAAATGGAATCCACTGGTCGTGCCGATTATTTTAAGTGTTGAACGATCCAAATTGGCCCAGAAATGGCTGAGTGAGTAAGCTTCAAAGTGAATGTGTAGATCGGCCATGCAAAATTACCACCTTTTTATAGACCCCCTTATCTTGGGACTGGGGGATTATTCAAGCAAACAAAAACATTTGTTCATAGCCCAAACCCCAAAACCCAACATACTCAGATGGCATCAAAATCAACGATGGCAAAAACACACATATTAAATACGGAAACTCATTGAGTTTCCGTGTTTTTGTTTAACACAAAAACACGGAAACTCAAATGAGTTTTTTTGGAGAACACGGAAACACGGAAACACAGAAAAGACGGAAATGTTTTCTGAGTTTTTTTTATCCAAGCAATTGAAGGCACAAAATTTGAACTGAACAATGTGTGTATGTGCATACCTACATAGGTATGCATGTATGTATAGTGTGTAAATATGTACATAGTATCCAAGTTTAACAATGAAATAAGTATCCAAAATACAATGGTGTCCACATCTCCTGGTGGTTTCGACAATATTAGGGACTGTGATTGAAGTGTTGAGGTTTTTTGAGTGTTGAGGTTGAGGAAACACATAAACTTGAGTTTTTTTCATGAAAAAAACTCAAAACACAGATATTCATTTTTGAAAAACTCAAAATACAGAAAGTGTTTTTATTTTGAGAACTCAGCCATCGTTGATCAAAATCGGTCAACGTAAAATAGAACGAGGGATGAACGAATGTATATTTGTATGAAATCGAAAAAAGACACTTTATTAGTTTACCGCCTAATATATTATTTGTTAACAACTGTGCAAAAGTGCACAATGTTACAAACAACATTGTAAAATATTCAGAGCACCTCTGAGACTGAGAACTATTAATTTAGCTCGATAAAGCTCATGCACAGATATTCTCATAATATTTGTTGCAGCAAAAGGACATTTTTATCAGTGTCTGGCTCAACTGTACCATGAAGTACAATTGGTTTGGTACAAAATCCATCTGCAAAAATAGATACTTTTGTTTTAACATTTGAACATGAATACGAGTGAATAACTCCTTTGTAGGGTGTCAAATTTCCGTTTCCGTTTTCCGTTTCCGCCTTTCTGCAGGAAAATTTTTTACCTTTCCGTTTCCGTTTTTCCGGCCCATTTTTCCGTTTTCCGGCTGAAATTTTTTTACCTTTCCGTTTCCGTTTTACCAGGCCATTTTTCCATTTTCTGGCTCGATTTTCCGTTTTCTGGCATTTTTCCATTGTTTTTCCAATCCGTATTTATCTTCAATTGGCTCATCCCATTGTGTTGTTTGTGTCTCTTGGAGCAGCATTGACAACTGGGATTTCAGGGTCAGTGAAACAGGTGCTGTGAACCCAATTGGGTCATATGCTGACACCAATAATTTATTCAAGCTTCGTCTGGTTGGTGTTGTGATGCTGTCAATTTGCAATTTTGGTGTTGATATTGCCAGCATGTCTGTTTGGTGATTTTATTTCATGCCCATTACTGCGACAATTTTATTCACCTTTGGACTCCTGTCGTTTTCTGCTATTTCATTCATGACTGATCTGGAGTTTGACAGCCATTCCCTCATGTTCATATAACATTGGTTAAATAAAGCTTTGACTTTGTAATATAGCTTTAAAGCTTCAACTTCATTCGTGACACTCATGATGAAATTATTGACGTAAATGTTGTTTATTATCATTGCCAACTGGTTTTGTTCCCCTTCATTTTCTTCATATTCATTCATGTTGTTTATTGTCACATTTAAATGGTATTTTATGACTGCTCCCAAAATTGCTGGGCTGCAGACAAGTCCAAACAGTACACGTTTAAAATGAAGTACTATTAAGTTATTTTCAGTTACTGGTTTTGAGGCATCTTTCAGCCAGAAAAATCGTGTGTAGTCTCTAGCTTGGTCATGCAATTCTATTTGCAAAAATGCCTTTTCAATATTGGCAATTAATGCTAGATTGTCTGCCCTGAACCTCAGGAGTAGGCCCAGTGCTAATTGTGTTGTAATTGGTCCTCTAAAAAAGCACTCGTTGAAACTGGGCTTACCTGCCGACCCATTGTACACGATTCTGCAGGATGTCGATTTGCCCGGCGTGATTACTGGCTGGTGTGGCAGGTAATGAATCCCCTTGTTGTCTGTTTTGTCATCACAGATCTCAATTATTCTCTTTTCTAGTTGGTTGTCCAAAACTTTCCGGTATTGTTTGAATAAGTTTGGATCTTTGTTGAATCTTCTTATCAGTGATTTAAACTGCACCAAGGCTTCTGCTTTTCCTGTGGGCAGGTCACTGATACTCTCTTTATACAGCCAGTCAATATAGTATTGTTTGTTGTTGTCGTTGAATTTTATGCTATTTATTATCATCTCCTCTGCAATGTTGTCATCAATTGCATAGGGGTCATCAGTGATTCCCACTGCTTCTAGACTGTGAAATTGTCGTAGTGTTTCCTTTCCTATGGCCACTATGGCTACTTCTTGATGATTTTTTGTTGGTTCAGTTAAGCTTGAACTACAAGTGAAGTTACAGGCATGATCCATAGTTGCAGAATGTACAACTACCACAATCAAAGCCAAACAGGCAAACCTGCATGCAGGTTTTCCTTCTGCAAATTTGTCTATTACCGTGCTAATTTCACTTTATTTTTTTTCCGTTTCCGTGAAAATTTTGCTTCCGTTTCCGTGAAACTTTCCGTTTTCCGGCATTTCATTTTTCCGTTTTCCGTTTTCCGGCCGACAATTTTTTTTTACCTTTCCGTTTTCCGTTTTCCGGCAGAAAATTTTTTTTTACCTTTCTGTTTTCCGTTTTCCGTAAAGTGAAAAAATTTTACCTTTCCGTTTTCCGTTTTCCGTAAAAAAAGATTTTTGACACCCTACTCCTTTGACACACCCTCTGTAATGCACATTCCAATTTGATCGATAGTAAAATGCCTGAAGCATGCATTTTCCCCTGTAACACAGTATGATTTTCTTTGATCATTGTTCAGTGTATCTTGGAAAACATAGCCATCTTCACACACCAGCACTGCATATGCACCAGCCTGCGATGTGTCCATAGTAACGATGGCAAACCCTCCGAAAAAATGTATTTAAATTTTTAAGTGTTTTTTCCAAAATGAATTTTCGAATTTTCGAATTTTTTCTCAAATGAATTTTCGAATTTCGAATTTAATTTTCGAATTTTTGAATATTTTTGGGCAATTTTCGAATTTTTTTGGGTAATTTTCGAATTTTTTTACATACTTTTCGAATTTTTTGGAAAAATATTGAATTAAGAGCTTTTTGAAGCTATTAAGTAGTTATGTTGAAATAGTTATGGGTGCTCGGTGCATTCCTGTGCATTCTTCAATGTGACCGAGTCTGCAGACAGCTGGATTTGTGGGTGGCTGTTATGGGGGGGGGGTCCACCAGACTTTTATGTCATTCTTTTCGCTTGTACATTTGCTGATTATGTAATTGCAAAAATTTTATGCAATTTGACCTGTTTTTATGTGATTTGTTTGATTTATTTGATATATTTACCATTTATCCTTGAATAAGTCCCCCTCAAATAAGTCCCCTCAAAAATCACTGACAAAAAATACCCCCCCCCTGAAAAATTTATTTTACACGTTGAAATACTGGGTCACCCTGGCATAATGAATTTATACATCACTAATCCAACCTCAAAAATGGAATCTACAGGTTGTGCAGATCATTTTAAGTATTTAACAGTTCAAATCAGCCAAGAAATGGCCGAGTTATTAAGCTTTATCGTCAACTAGCCAGATTGGTCATGTAAAGTCAACACCTTTTTATCGACCCCCCTTCTTGGGATTGTGGAACGATTCAAGGAAACAAAACAATTTGGTTGATGTGCAACAGAATGGGGTGACACAAAGTCTGGTGGACTCACCCCCTAAAATGCTTTCCCCGATTCCAGCTATGGCTCTGCCACAGATGCCATTTCAATATTCATTGACTTTTTTTGTTTTGATAGACTTTTTCAGATGCACCGCGTATCAATATCAATCGATTTAGCACATAGAATCTAAGAATGTGTTTTATGTCCTTGAATTCCCTGAAAAATTCGAAAACTATTTTTGAATTTATGAATTTTTGAATTTTCGAATTTTTTCAAAGAAAAATCGATTTTTAAGTGTTTTTTCCAGTGGTGGAATAAAAATTCGAAAATTCTGAAAAAATTCGAAAATTCGAAAATATTTTCGAATTTTCGAATCTTTTTTTGCCATCGTTAGTCCATAGTGGGGATGGAAAAAACCCTTTGTTCCAACGATCTGGTTTTTAAAAAAAAAAAAAACACTTTTTAAGCTCACAGATATGCTAATGAGTTTATACATACAGGTATATTGAACAGGTGACAGTGCTTTGTGGTCTTATTGGTGCTGTAAAAAGCGCCAGGACATTGGCGCCAAGTAGGAAACCGTACCGCATTTTTGGAAAATTTAACATAGCGTACCATACCGTTTACCACACTTTTAGAAATTTACCATACCGTACCGCGTTCCGCACTTTTGGGATTCACCATACCGTACCATTTACCGCAAAATTGAAGATTTACCGTACTATACCGTTTACCGCAAAGCCGTACCGAGTGCCACCCTAGCATCAAGTGCTCAAAGCGCCATGGCGTTTTTCTGACCCCCAGCGCTATTCACCGATGGTTCTCAATTATGTGAATTTTTTCTATTTCCAGCAAAAATTTTGTGTTTCCGGCATAATTTCAGCAAATTTTTCACAAAGTTCAGCATTCAACAAAGATTTTAGCAAATTGTTTGTTTCAGTTTTCCGGTATTTCATTTCTCCATTTTCCGTTTTCGGCAAGTGCAATTTTTTTCCATTTCCGTTTCCGTTTTCCAGCAGGTGCAAAAATTTTTCTGTTTCCGTTTCCCGTCGAAAAGTTTTTGTTGACGCCCTACTCACAGCTACTTAAATTTTTTTAGTCAGGCATGTATTTAATAGGGCACTCACGCATTAAATCTTACCCAAGGTGTTTTGGAGAACACAGTAAATATTTAATCCGCATTAATTTATGTGTCACATAAAGGGTTTTATTTTTAGAGGGTAACATTAGCATCAGTACTCAATCAGGGTGGCCAGGATTTCCAGATAATTAAAATTTCTGGATTCTGAACCCTCTGAAAATTTAGTGAAAATAGAAACCATCAAATAAATTTAGACAATTACCTTCAACTTTGGTCCACCACCACCATAATCATATTCAAGGCCATCATTCAAGTCTGATCCAACACTGTCGACTTTTCTTTTGTCACCATATCTATTTTTATCTGTCAAATCTTCAGCGTCACACACTGTAGTGCGAGAGTGATGGTGTTGTGATGCAAAAGTGCCAGTAAAAAGATTTTATTCTCCCTGCAGATATTGTAGGGTAGGGCGTGTGCCCGCTAAATCTTCCACGTTTCGCTAGGTTGACGCACACACACTGAGAGCAAAGCAGTTTGTGAAATACATGAAAGTTTGCCTCGACGTTGCCGATATTGCAATATGACGTGTTTTACTTTTGGCCGAGAAATCATGATTTTGTCATTTTTGGTCGTTGGCCAACTCTTCTTTTTTCGATTTTGTTGGGCTCATTACTCGCGATTCTGTATGCTCATGCATGCATTCCTTTATTTCCACTGCCCTCGTTTCAGCTGTAGGGCAGTGAAAACTGAGTAGTGCGCATGGGACTATTAGGGTGTCAAATTTCCGTTTCCGTTTTTTGTTTCCGCCTTTCCGCAGGAAAATTTTTTACCTTTCCGTTCTCCATTTTCCAGCAGCCGAAAAATTTTCACCTTTCCATTTTCCATTTTCCGGCAGCCGAAAAAACTTTACCTTTCCGTTTTCCGTTTTCCGGCAGCTGAAAATTTTTTACCTTTCCGTTTCCGTTTTTCCAGCCCATTTTTTCGTTTTCCGGCTGAAAAATTTTTACCTTTCTGTTTCCGTTTTACCTAGGGTGTCAAAAATCTTTTTTTACGGAAAACAAAAAACGGAAAGGTAAAATTTTTTCACTTTACGGAAAACGGAAAACGGAAAGGTAAAAAAAAATTTTCTGCCGGAAAACGA